>VZRM01000197.1:628169-657238 GCA_013397955.1 Grantiella picta | reverse complement strand
TCTCCCTCTCCCTCTTCCTCTCTTTTCTCTTTTTGAGCCAGCCATGGTATTTTCTCACAGGAGCCATCTCTACCCTCACTATAAAAACCTTGCCACATGAACCCAGTGCAGAAATACAAAAACTATAAAATCTAGACTTACATTGACAAGACTAATAATGTTTCACTGTGGTGTTACTCAACACAGTAATGAACTCTTTTTGGCAAACTGTTTAGACACCACACAGATAAGCTGCGTTCTGCAAGCTTAAGTCACTGCAAAAGAATTAATAGAACAGCTAGAAAATTAGCTAGAGATAAAAAAGATAGGATAACTAGTCTAACTTCAGCATTTTCTAAAATGCATTCCATTTTCACAATGAATAATCTTGTGAAACATCCTCATTATAATAGAGCCTTTTCTTTAAGAAACAGGTGCTTAAAAAACAGAGAACATGAAACTCCTGATCTAACTAGAACCAAATAGCTGATGAATCATAGCACTATGGTTTGGAAAATAAAGACCCAGACTAAACCAGGATTAAAAAAACCTCAGATTAAATTAAAATACTCTCCCAGGTAAGGGGAAAAGAAAAAGAAAAAGAAATTCAGTTTTGGAAGGCTGTTATTAGTAAAATGTGAATAAGAAATCATATTGTAGCTATACTGATTTTTTTAATCCTCTCATTATTCATAGCCTGCCACAGTCATATTCATTTGAGTAGTAAAGTTTATGTTTTTCAGAAGTGTGATTCTTCCTGCAGACTTCCCAAGGGGTGACAGCTTCCTCTCAGGCACCCACCTACTCCACGCTGGGCTCCTCCACAGGCTGCAGGTAGATCTTTGCACTCCCACAGACCTCCATGGGCTGCAGGGACACAGCTGCCTCACCATGGTCTGCACCATGGGCTGCAGGGGAATCTCAGCTCCAGTGCCTGAAGAACCTCCCACCCCTCCTGCTCCACTGACCTTGTTTGCAGAGTTCCCCTCATATATTCTCACTCTGCTTTTCTCTGGGCACAATTATAACTGCACAAAAACTTTTTTTTCTTTCTTCTTAAATATGTTACCACAGAGGTGCTACCAGCATTCCTGACTGGCCCAGCCTTGGCCAGCAGCACATTTGTCCTGGAGCTGTCTGGCATTGGCTCTGCCGGATATGGGGGAAGTTTCTGGCAGCTTCTCACAGAAGCCACCGCTGTAGCCCCACCACTACCAAAACCTGGCATACAAACTAATACACTTAGGAATAACTACCCTAGGATAGATTTAATTAAACAAAGTGAAGCAAAAAACAAAATGACAAAAGGCACAATGGATCTAAGATATAGCAGTCCTGTGAAAGTGTTAAGCAGTTTTTCATTAGAAAGTCTAAAATTCAAAATGAAAATTCCACATGCTGTGTCTAGTTCTACCTAAGACATTTTATTTTTTTTTTAAATCATTATTTAATTATAAGTGTAATATAATTCACAGTGCTGTAATACCTGTATCTGTCATCTAACTATAGTTATTAAAGTCTAGATATTTAGGACTATTTATGCACTGTTGCCCATATAAAATAATGAGACTGGGTATTATTTACTATGCACATTAGGCCCTGAGATAATGAATAAAAGATGAATTAGGCTTTCTGCAAATGAAACATATTCCTACTTCAATTTTAGAAAAAATGTTTTTTCTAAATGTTTTTGGGGGTTTCTTTAACTATGTAAGGTTTAATATATAGTCCATTATTAAGTCAGGTCATTGTAAATTGTTGAAATGAAATAAATGTATGATTCAATGTAGCAGTGAGATTAGCCCAAATGAGCTTGGAGGCTGATATACCTGACAAAGCCCCCTGGGTCTGCAGAGACTTTGAGCTCAGGGTGACAAATAGATGGTCCCCCAAGACACCTTGCAGTTAGCCTCCTCAAATATGCATCAGGGAACAAGAGTATTGGTTTTTGGGATTTCTCCTCTTTATCCTTTTGGAGTTAATAGCTAGAATGTTCTACTCTGTTCCTTCTTCCCGAGGTTTATTATTGGTTTTCAAAGTTCTGTACCCTCCTCCCTTGTACCCCCATTCCCTGGCTTCCCTGTCAATCCTGCATCCCTTGCGTCCCGGTTGGTTCTCCCATGCAAACTCCTCCCATCCTGAACCCCCTCTTAAACCCATGTTCCCTTCCCTTCTGTGCTCTGCGCCCTCCGGTCCAGCCGCGCTCCGTTGACCTCCGGCTCGTCCTGACTCCACGCACCCCACGCGCCCTGTTACACCCTAATAAACCCTGGATTTCAAGAGCACACAGACTGCATTCCCTTAATCGCCTCGTCTCCTGTTTTTCTCTGTCACGGAAGCAATCCGCTCCCGTGGCCAGCGCGGCATCCCGGCTTCGCCTGGTCCGGACTCGCATGGGGGGTTCGCAGCAGCAACCCTCTTTCGTGGGGTTTCTGGGTTTTGCCTCTTCCCCCAGAGCGAGAAACCTCAATTCAATGTTTTCAAGACAAAAGCAAAAAAAAAGACTAATTTCAAAATAAATCATAGTGTAATTCCTATGTGAATAAATATCAGCTCTAGAATGCTGGATCTCCGCATCTACTGAATGCAAGTTAACTCACGGTAACTCTATGGGAGAATACATAGGATATTCAAGGAAATTAAGTTCATGGTGATTTAAAGTTATCATGAGACACTATCATAATCAAGCAATAATGTTAATAGTTAAAGCTTTTATTTTCTAATATTTTCCTGAAACATACAATGTCTGATATTTATTGGAGAGTTGCCTCTTTTTCTACATATTATGTTGGGATATATCGGGGAATCTATGAGCCATGAACAACACAATGAAATCAGCCAGCTCATTATAGTGATCTGCTTATTAGAAATAAATCAACTCTGTGACTAAGCAAAACTGAAGTAGCAATTCTAGGAAAGGTCATAAAAAATAAAGCACAATAATTTGAATATGTCCTTGGAGTCTGTTGACTAGTAACTATATGACAGGAAACATAATTGCACATTATTTTTTTATTATTTGTTAAAATATGTGAATAGATTGATCATTTATCACTGTCCCTTTCCTTTTTCTTGAATGAGGACATAAAGAACAGAAGCTGAAGCTGAAGCTGTGTGGGATACTTTACAGATACATGACATGTATGTATATAGACAAAATGCTCTCAGACAAGCAAGAAACCATTAGACAAATCAAGAAGAGAAAAATGGAGAGGATAATAAAATAAACATAGGAAACTCCTTCAGAAATAACCTTGTACTCTGAGCCTTATTTGAATAGGCTGAATTTGACTTCCAGGCAGCTAAATTTTTACTTTTAATATTAAATATTAGGTGAATAATTTTGAAAGTAAGATTTAATTTTTAACATGAAACAATTATGGGAGGAACAATGAAGAGAGCAAAAGATTATTTTTTTTTCAGAACCACCTAATAAAATGATGCCAACTGAAGCATGCAGGCACTATGAAAGTGTTAATTGTTCATCTCACTTAAATAATGGGTTGTCATATGAAACATAAAATGTATTATTGATGCATACAGTTTTGCTTTTTTGTAGTATAAATCTGTACATATATAGTAATTTATTACATTGCTTTCTTGTTTTTTAATCATACCAAGTCATGCACCAAGCTCTTTCTCCAGAGCAATGAAATACATTGCAGTCTTTTATGACAATTCCAGTGTCATTGCTTGGATCACATATGGCAAAGAGTAATCTGAGTTTCTAATTTTTTTTTTTTGTTAAAACAATGGCTTAAAATTTGTCTTTGCATAAAGTGCCTTTACATCCAAAAGAATTACTTCGTGTCTTGGTCTAAAATTATTTGATTGCAACATATGACTAAGTATTTTTCAAACTATTTTTTCAGGTAATTGACAAATTTGTTAATCTTACAGAAACAGATTACAGATTTTACTACTTGTGGATACCAAAGAATATAAAGTCGTCTTAAGTCTGTATACCCCTAGAATTTAAATACACAAATACGTGTAAGCTGGGAATTATGAATTGTTAATGGCAAGTCTCAGAGGTACTGACAGCATAATGACTCATTAAAAAAGGACTGAATATTTATTCTGTATTTTATTTTTTATTGAAAGGAAAACTATTTTACAGTGGTTTTTGGTATGCATTCTGTATTGTGCATTTCTTTATTTTAAAGAACTATGTAGGAGACTGTAGCAATGCAATTTTCAGATCTCCATGTGCTCCCTTTGTTTCCCTTTGTTTCCCTGCTCTGTATGCCATTGGTTCATTTTGAAATATGCTCTGCTGTACCTGAAAACCTATTGGTGTGTACCCCTTTTGTCAATCTTCCTTTCCTTCTCCTGGGACTGGCTCTCAGAGAGCCAGCCCCTGCCCCCTTCCTTTTCCCTTAAAAGCCAATGCCTGGGTCTGGGAGGGGCTGGTCTTATCTCTGGGCTGGCAGCCCATATCTTATCCCCGTCTTTCCTTCTCCCATTCTCCTCCCCTGCAACCCCTCTCCCTGTTACCCCAAATAAACCTCCCTGCCAGAACAGAGATGAGTCCAGGTTTGTTCCTTTGTACCACTTCATTTCCTGCTAGAATTTCTGTGGCCGGAGACCCATGCCACGCTAAGCGCACCCCGGGGCCCGCCCGGCCCGGACTTGGTGGAGTCGGACTCGGCCTCACAATACGGGGAGACCTCGTATTGTGAGGCCGCCGCTGCCTGCAGCGCCCCCAGGAGAGAGAAACATCAGGAGACATTAACGTCTATGTGAAAGTCATTCCTGCAGATCCTACCTTCACTGAAAGCTTGGCTAAGTAAACAAGCTTTAGAATGTTTCTCCAGATCAAGAAATCTGATCTTTATTGAATTAATTCTAGAACAGAAGGGTAATAAAAAGTGATGCCTACTAAAAGGCTAAAAAAACTGAGACATCAGAAGAAAAGGCTCACTAATTCAGTTAGTAAATAGAGGATTTGTAAGATTTCATTTTGCTAATACATGCCAGGGTTATTTCACTAGATGTGCTAAAGGGAAATTTCAATTATTATCATTTGAAAGTCGAATTTCGCTATGTTTTAATTTTAATGACATATTCACAGAAAAGGTCAGTGCAATTTTTTCCCCCAGTCTTATCAATCCGGATGCTTTCTGCTTCTTTAATCAAAATTATAAAAGTCAAGAGCTCCCACCTTTATCGAAGCAATTAATCAATATTTTTTTTTAAGCAAACATGTGAGCTTGCTTTTTTTTCTCATTTTTGTTGGATTGTTAATTTCCAAATGCACACGAAATGTAGATATTCTTTACTGTCTCTGATTAACCTTTTTTTCTTGAAAAAAACCCCATATTTAGCACACTGAACTCGAAGACATTCTGAAGAGATGGAGCCGTGTTCTTTCCTCTGGTGGCCAGTGACAGGACCAGAGGCAATAGGCACAAACTGAAACATAAAATGTTACCCTTAAATATCAGGAAGCACTCTTTTATTGTGACGGTGACTGAGCATGGGATCAGTTTGCCCCAAGGGGATGTGTGGCCTCCATCCTTGGCAACTTGCCCAAGGTGGCCATGCTTGAACAGGGGGATTGGACCAGATGACCTCAGACCTCCCAGCCTTGACCATTCTGCGATTCTGCAAACTCACACACAGTGGAAGTAGGGGCTTTATTAATGTACTTTAATTCTCATGTTTTGATTTCCAGAACTGGAGAGGATTTGACACACTGCATGGGGAAGGGAACAGGAAGGGGAAGCAGCAGGACAATGGAGAGGGAAAGAAGAAGGAGAAGTGAAAGGGGAACAGGGGTAGAAGGGTAGGGAAGGGAAAACCATCATCATGTAGCAAAATGAGTCTTAGAAAGATATAAAGTCTCTTATGATTATGGCACTTCAAACTTACACATAGAACAGATTTTGTTTTCCCTATCCTAATTTTAAAGAAATGTAACTTCTCATTAGTTGTTGACTGACAAGAACATCTTAGAAGTATTCATCTTTATATATTTATATACATGTTTACTATATGTGTACATGCATGTACATAATAGTATATAAATGTACATTTTCATTTACCTATAAACATACATTAAAGGAAAACCTTCCTGTTTTCTAAAGATGTTTGTAGAATTAAAACTCCCGGCATTAAAAAAGATCCTGATATTCCATAAATGACCTGCTAAATCTGAAGACTTAGTACCTGAATCTGAAAGAACAATTTACATATTCTCATAACAATCAGACTCTTTGGAAAACAGTTAGTCCAACTGGCATAACTTCACTTTGGAGTACTTAAGTGCTCTGATGCTGCGTATGTAGGATATTATGTAACTGTTCAGCAGAGTCCTAAAAAGCGTGTAAGATTTACTGTACTCAAATATAAGGAGGTACCACAAATCTCTTAGATCTTTTGAAGACCTAATTTGTTAACTGTGTATACGCAAGGATTTATTAATCTTTAAATCACTAGTTTTTTGTTAGTTAAACTGAGAAAATTGTGCAAGCTTGCAGCCTGTATTTGCATGAAATCTTTGTTTTCCAAAAATGAACTTAGGCAGTGAAACAAACTAAAGGAACGACCTTGACATTTGTCAGCCTATATTCTCAACACTTTGTTTAATGTTTGGGAGAGTAGCATCAACCCTAAAATATAGGATGTTTCAAAAGAAGAAAGCATGTTCTGCAGGATGGCCAAGGGATAAAGATATTTCTTGTAAAACTAAAACTCACTGAAGCAAAGAGGACGAGTGCATGGAATGCTGGGAAGAAATAAACAGAGATGGAGTCTGATCTGCAGCTCATGTGAAGTGAAATCTTCAGGCTCTCCTTTATCTTCGAGTGTCCCTTTCTAAGGCACCCTGTTTTCCACTAGGTTCCTTCTACATTACTCTCTCTTAGCCTCTCAATGACTCTATTCTTCACTTTACTGCATAGTTGTCCCTCTCTTACAAGGAGGAGGGAGTAGGAGCTCTGCCCACTGAGTATCCAAGAACCTGGAAGCGCAGGGACTTTCTGAATGGCTACACTGGATGCAAGTGTAAAAATTTGATGTTGCAGATGCCTTATAAGGGAGTAGTAATAAACAAAATCCTTCCTGTCTTTATGCTTTATACAGTACAAAATATTTTTTTCCCAAATGTGCAGTATAACTTAATGAGAAGATACTGAAAACATTTTCAAGATAATTGTAAAATTGTCAGTTGTCTGAGTGTGAGATACACACTGGCACAAGTTAAGTGAGAGAGAGATAAGCACCAATTGCTCCATTATTTTCAAGAATCTATGAAGCTGAGAAGTCACACCCAAGACAGTTGCATTGTTAACTGTAAGGAATTTATTCATATTTCCCAGTTTATTACTTTCCTATCATCTTAGAAGTCTAAAAGTAACAGAATAAAAATGCACATAAAATGACCCCAAGGACTGAGCTGCTTGCCTTTGTTGCATGAAAAATAAAATAAAAAACACAACAAATGTCCATGTGCATTTGGTAGGAGGTTTCTTTTTTGCCAAGGGGTTAATTCAGAGCCAATATATAAAAAGTGAATACTTTAAAAAAAAAAAAAAGAAAAAATAAAACAAATTAATGAGAAATAAGTTAACAGGCAGCATCTATCATTTATGGCATCATTGAATTACAATTGTCTGATTGTCCTCCTGTTTTTAATTACCACACTCTCATATGTATTACTTTGTTGCTATTTTTCCTGCAATTAGTTTTATTTGAAAAAGCTAATTATGTGCCACTTATTTCTTTACACTCGATGCGCAATTATCACTGATCCACAGTGAACCGAGAGGTTAATAATAATATCAGGAAATATCTGTTTTCTCCATTCCAAGGAAGCAAACAATATTTAGTGATGACTCTCACATTTGTTTTCAGAGTTCCGAAATATAATTATGGGAAAATATTGAACTCTTTTTTTAGTCAAAATGAAGAGAGCATGTTTTATCATAGACCTCTGTCCAGCATTTAATGACACTTCAGCAAAATGTCACACATTTATATATCACTATCATTGGCTGTCAATCATTGATACCTTTTTTTGAAGTTCCTTACTATTTAATAAAATAATTACTACTGGAATGCTATTAAATGCTAGAACTGTAGAATGTATTTTAAGATTGCTTCATTATCTACACAATGGGCTAATAGTGAATTATCATTTCAAAAAACAAAGCACATTTGTTGGATTTTTACATTTTAATATGTGTCCTGGTCTTATGTAGTCAGCATTAAACATGACTTTTAATCGAATGTCATAGACACTGTAGTGAATACAGCTGGAATAATAATATTTCTAAAGGAGAATGATATGCATAATTAGATGGCAAAATGTGGCTGATTAGATTTCTCAAAACAGCTAATTCTGTTGATTAATTCAAAGCATATTATTCTGTAAAATCTTGCATTATGCCTTACTAGGAAGCTGCAGCTCTAAGATGCTGAGAAACAGAAGCAAGTAAACCATGCATAAATATTCACTTTACAACACTGCAGCTTTTATTTCTGTTAATCTTACAACTGACTTGCTTGAAAATTAAAATTATCAAAAGAGGACAAAGCAGCAGTAATTCTTCATTTATCATTATTCTTAACCATAATATTAGAATTTTACAGGATTTAAAACAAGAAAATACTTTGCATACTTTTTTGAGTGTAAAAAGTATTTGCCCCATTTTTTTCAGTGCTCTATGAAAAAAAAAGGAAAGTTCAAAAAACGGAAAAAAAAGATAAATCACAGAATCTCAAAATTATTGAGATTGAAAAACACTTCATGATTAGAGTGTGGAGCCATCCTATTCAAGTAGAGCCACCTAAAACCAGTTACCCAGCCTCATGTTCAAATGGCACTCGAACATCCTCAAGGCGAGAGACTCCATGACCTCTCTGAACAGCCTTTGCCAATGCTCAGACACCACCACACAAAGTAAAAATGTTTTCTGATGTTCAAAGGGAACCTTTTGTGTTTCAGTTTGTGACTCCTGAGCTGTCTTTGTGTGTTGCTGAAAAGAGTCCAGTAACTCCTTTGCACCTTCCCTTCAGGCAGTGGTATAAATTGAAAAGATCCTTCAGGAGTTTTCTCCTCTCCAATCCCAGCCCTGTCCTCATAGGAGAGATGCTCCAATTCCCAGCAGATTCCAGATCTTCTTAGCAGCCTTTTGCTGGACTCTCTCAAGTATGTCCGTGTCTTACACCCCCTGCTCCAGTGTCACCATGGCAGAGCCAGTCTCCAGCTGGCCACAGCTCAACGTTGCCCAGCCGTGTGCCCCACCAAGCCAGGCACACCTGCAGGACTGTAGCTGGTACACTGCAGAACTTTTCTTAGAATTAAATGTAAAAAATAAGTATTCCATGGTTTTGCTGTAAGGTGATGTCAAACTGCCTGTTAACAGCAGTTTATAAAGTAGCTATGATTTTTGTTGTCACATTTCAGAAGCTGGATTCAACACCAGCGAAGTTTTTCACAAAATGTTAAGTATTTCCAGCTGTAATGAATTTCAGAAGAGCAGAATTTTCAACACATGAATTACAGTACAGTTATGCAGACAGACCCTGGAGTTATAAAAAGCAATGCTTATAGTTCATGTTCCCTGTTTGTAATAGATGAATACATATACCTTCTTTTAGATGGGTGCTGCTAATATAAACATATTAATATGCTGAAACACTACATTTCCCTATAGGGCAAAGATAATTCTACAAGCAAATGAGCCTATCTGTGTGTGGAAAAGAGATGCGGATGATGTGGTAAATGCAACATGGCACTGCATATATTCAGTACAATTTATACTTTATATAGACCAGAATGCACATAAAGGCTGAGGTATGTGTATGTGTAAATTGGATTTACCCTAGTTATATATATATACATATCTATATATCTATAAATCTATATATTCACACATCTATATATCTATACATCTATACATCTGTATATCTAAGATTTTTTCTCTTTGTGAGATAATTTATGTGGCTGGGGCCACATCAATTGTGGTGGAGTGTGGGTAACCTTCCCTCACAGACCTTTCTCTCTTCCCTCTTCAAATCCATGAGGTTTCTAAATTCAGGAGCATGTTCAAACAGAAACTTGAAGCAGTATGTCTCAGCAATATATCAAAATGAAGCAAAGCAGAAATAAAAAATGGCGTATAAACAATATCACCGTCCCCCACCCTTCAGGGTGCAAGATATTTTTTTCTTTAGGCTTATTTTCCTAGACTTTCTCATTTACTCTTAAAAAAAACAACCAAAAAAAACCCAAAAAACCCCCAAGAAACAACAACCAATCAACCAAACAAAAAAACCCAGACAAGATACATTTTTGAGGTTTTTTTTGTTTTACAGGGATTTCATCTGGCATCTGCCTTAACTTTTTGCTCTTCTCATCAGAGTTGCTGTCACACATGATATCAATATTATTATATTATAAAGAAAATCAAGAAAATCAAACCCATATTGAATATGTATAATAAAAATACAATATTGTGTAGATAGGTTACAGTTTTATGCAATCATTTTTCTGATACTTTGAATAACAATGCACAACCTTTAATTCAGTTTCTCCTGTCTTTCAAGGAAGTATATCTTTACCTCCATAGGACCAATCTCTGTGTAGTAAGTATCTTCTAATGATTCTCACCCTCATCTTTGGAGAAAAGTAATATAATTTTTGAAAATAATTGAGCTGATGTTTTGGCTAGCTGGTAAGTAGATCAGTAAGCAGATCATCCTTTACCTAGCCATTCGCCTCCTGGCTACTGCAAAAGTTAACCTCGTCCTGGCTGGACCCAGGACACCTTTGTATGGTGGATTTTGACAGTATGGAAATCACATCTTAAAAAAGAAATAAAATTAATGTCCTAATTAAGCATAATGTCCATTTCCCATGAAAAAATTACTTTTCTCAAGAGAATCAAACAGACCAAGAACTTAATACTATGTGGGAAGAGTTTGGTAAAGTTTCTTTTTTCTTAACAATATTTAGAAGCATTAAGAAATCCAGTTCTAATATATTACAGATATTTTTAAATATTTATTGCAATGTCTTTGTTCATATTGATGTGATGCAGAGAAAATTGTCAGAATTGCAAAATAAAAACAAAAAAATCCAAAGCCTTATTTAGGTTCTATGTAAATTTTGATGAATGTTTCTAGAAATACATAAGAGAGTGCATAAACACAGCAAAAATAGACATGAGCAAAAAAAAAAAAAAAAGAGGAATAGGAGCTTTGATATTCAGTAGTTAAGTTCAGACTACCTTGTTCTTTATCAGAAGACTTTTCTAAGTCCTCTGACATCCATGTTTCAGTGGTGATGTGAAATGCGTTATGTTTCCTGGATGGGAGGTGTTGACACAATGATCAAAATTTGAGAGCGCTTGATGTGACATCTAACATCTTGAGCTGCAGCCTACTAAATAGACTGGAAGAAAAGCTTTTATGTTTTTCACACCTTTTATTCCCCCACTAAGGGGTCAGAAAATGCTTCTGAGTCATAACAATGTGATAGTGTTTTTTCAGAACCAATCCCAGCTCCTGTGTAACAGCCACATCTCCTTTGGGGAATCAATATCTTAAGAGTTACTCAGAGCAAAAGTTAGGTCTATATTATAGGTCAAGCAATGCTGACAAGTTGACAAGGCAGAGCATGTAATTTATCCTTTATGGCAGAACCAGGAACAGAGCTCTGTTCTGATCAATCCACTAACAGGATAAGAAAGTGTCTCAAAGTGACATGCTGTGTCCATTGAACTTAAACAGCACCAATCTGTTGTTCATTTAAACCTTGCCTTTGTCAATTTTCTGGAAATATCTGTTGAACACTTTAGATAGTTCTTATACTTCTTTCTGCAAGGGTCTGTCTAGAATTTTGTCCTTGGAGAAAGGTTTATGTGCTCCCCCATGAAAAAGGAAGATCCAAATTTTGCATCAAAAGACTGTTCAATGGGAAGAGCTTTGATCAAAAAGCAACTGATGCACGCCATGTTGCTATACGAATATAACCTTGAAACAGTATATATCCATTTCAATAACTATTCAAAAGTGTGTGTGTGTGTGCGTGTATAAACGTACTAATATCCAAATGTGAATTTTTCAGGTAAGTTCAATATTATTTAATCAGAATTGATAGTATCAATTAATCTTTAGGATCTAACATAAGTTACCTTCCTCTTCCTCATTATTTTATTCTCATTCCTTCTTGTAAATTTATAAAACCTCTGGCAGCATTAACAACATAATGAAATTAGACTTAATTTTTCTGATTCCACAGGTGATGGCTAGACCAAAGAAAGTAACTAACCCACATTTTAACTTGACATGATGTTACATGTTTAAAATTATTCCTTTATTTTAGGTCATCAACTCCAGCTCTGTAAGTTAAATATTTCAAATATTCCTTGATAGTTAAAAAAAAGCATGTATGTCTGCATGTGCCTGTGTGCACACAGGTTTGAGAAGAAAGAATGCAGGAGAAAATTATCCTACTTAGACATTTCTGTGGGTCATCATTCCTTTTTTATAACCTTAGGCTTACTTGTAAATTACAAAGAAATGGCTGGGGTAGGAGGTTAACAGGGTGTGGGTGTGCCTACATGATCCACCCACAGCAAACAAAACAATCTGGAGGGCATTTGCCAAAACCTGATCTTGTTAAAAAGAGGAAGAAAAGCATCAGCCTATAATGAATGCTGGTCATCAGCTGGACTCAAAAGTAACCAGGAAATACCAAAAAGACTTCTGAGGCAAAGGAGAAATCAGTCTGGTTGGAAATTGAAAATAAATATGAAGATTTTTAGTATGGAGATAGAGACCTTGGAAAGAAAACATCTCAGAGCTCTGTCCCGGCTGTCAGTGTCCTCACGACATCTGACAACTGCCCAGGATTGGCAGCACAGCTTCCCCAAGGGTCACTGACAGTAGCCTGGTCCCACTTAGCAGAATGACAGGATCCAAGTGTTTCATTGTGCAAAAGTAATGTCATAGTTTGCATATTGCATTAGTGATACTAATCCAGGATGTGTGGTTCACTGACTGTCAGATAAAGAGCCTCTCATTAGTAAATTAATTAATAACTTTGGTCAGGAGCTTCCCTTAAAGCATTGAAATTGAGTATTTTCTCCTTAGAATATGAGAAAATTTCTGACACTTTGCTTATCAAATTATATGGAAAGTAATGTAATTTAATATAGATTGAGAAATGAGATACAAGAGTAGTTCAACTTAAGCGAAAGCAAAGTATGCAAATTAACACTGATTAGCTGAAGTCCTAAACCTTGATGGCAGGAAGCAATCATTAGGGGAGGAGAGGGATTAAAAAAGATCCCATGACCGACCATAATGGGCTGCTTCAATCTTACTTAAACAAGATATCTTTTACTTTAGGTTTGACACATGAAACTCTAAGTCTAACGGTTACATGGTCAGAATTTTTTTCACAAAATCTGCTAAAAAGTGGAGTAAAAGATGAGGTTTTCCTCAATATCTACTTGATATATATATTCTATGTCTCAGAAAAGAGACTGCACTAGAATGCACTGAGAAGTGGTGGAGTCATCACCCCATCACCAAAGACTGGATGTGTCACTTCATGTTATGATCTAATTGACAAAGCAGAGGTCAGTAAAAGGCTGGACTCAGTGACCATGGGAGGCCTTTTCCAACCTAAATGACTCCATGAATCTGTGATATCAGGAAGGACATGTAACACAAAATTCTAGGGTTGAACTACTTCTAACTTTAATTCTGCTGTGGAATAAAGATACTCACATGACCATCCTACCCAACATCTTTACATGAGAACATACATCCAGCAGTCCAGATTCAGAACCGGGTGTCCTGTAGGCTTGTTTCCTCGATGTTTTTACAGGCATTCTTCTTCCATCTTCCTATGAAGTAATTATATAATGAGATCTATACTAAGGCCATTTTTAGAGTTAATGCTTTAATGTCTTGTTAATTAATGTAAAAAATACAGTAAAATCATACAAAGGAAAAAGCAGTATATATACCAATATTGATTTATTGATTTAACCATCATGTGGATTTATTCCTATTGAATATAAAGACAGCTTTAGTGTTCATCTGCCTTTAATCATACTAATTATTTATGAATTCTATTTTGAGAATGCAGGCTGTTTTAACGCTGAATTTTTTATCTGTTATCTTCATCAATCTTTATGTCAAAAGCAAGCGTGGGATCAGTAAAAATATTACTAGTAATAATGATGGGGAAATAATAAAACAAAATTGAAAACTTTCTTAAGCATCAAAAATATCCATTTAGAATTTGTACAGCGGCTTATGTTTGCTCTTATCTGGGCTATTACGTTCATTCTAAGACTTAGTATAGTTTCACTCATCTTTCTTTGAGCTTTTGTGCTACTGCATGAAGGTGCAGTTGCACAAAGATTGTATTTGCTGACGTGAAAACAGAATATTCCCAGGAAATTATACAATTATCTCTCTTCTATGTATATAGGGATAAATACAAATATACATATGTAGCATGCACTAAAATGGGGTCAGTATTTAAGCAAGAATCTACTCTGAACTTTAAACTCCTGTTCCTCCTGACTTAAACATTAAATGAGAGAAATAATTCTTGATACTCATTTGGTATTTTGCCCATATTTAAGTAGAGGTGATGCCTGATGTTTTTCTTCTTTTCTCTTTATACACTTTTTATACATTTTTATACCCTTTCCCTTTCCTTGTATCTTTCACTCCCTGTACCTTAGCCCTACATGTCTATAACGCTTGTACTCTGATATTTAGCCTAGTTTGGGGGTTCTCTGGGGAAGATGAAACATCCCTACTATCTCAGAACTAGAGGCTCCAACCTTGGACAGGGCCTCCCCTCTGGAACATGTTTTTGTAAACTAGATTGTAGCCTCATTTGAGGGAGAGATAATTAGAATAGGGGGAAAATTACTTCATTTGTTAAGTTTCTTCATGGGGGATTTTAGGTAGATATGCTAATTTGTGAGGTCTATAAAATTGTATATGCGTTGTACATGGGATGTGCTCCTCGGCGTGATTCCACCTTTGACGATGGGGCACCTGGGATCCCATTAAAACCAAAGTAATACCCTTTTTTTCCTTATACTGCTGTGTCTGCCTCTTATTTTTACCAGCTTTTAAGGCATCAGAGGCACATACAAAATTCATTACTCCTCATTAAAAATACTCAGTTTCCTTTATACTTGAAAATAGTTCTTTTAAAAATTTTATTGCTGAGCTAATTACAAGATATCATTAGCTTTGGGTGGGTCACTGTAGTTTTGTTCTTGAGTTCTCCATTATGTATTATCACATGAAAAGACGAAAACAATAAAACTCCAGTGCTAATATTATTCTTTTTGTTATTTCTTATAGATGTATATCAACTTCCACAAATTTTATGGACCAATTTATGAATTAAAATTAAAAAACCACATTTGACAAAAAATTGTTTCATATAATTTGGTTGACTGAAATTCTGCTCTTCAGATCATACTGAGGAACAGTTTTACCATTAACAGCATGTGAAGAAAAAGCTAACTTCTTTAGAAAACTTGGTTATCACCTCATATCTTAGTAAAAGGAACTCCTTTGAAGGTGAAATAATAAAACTACTTTTTTGTATTCCTCTCTCTTTCTTTTTATCCTGATTTTTATGGCTAGAACTAGGATTTTTTTTAGGGGAAAACCAATGTTAATTGCATGTCTTTTCTGCTGGGAGGTTGTTTCACTAACTTAGTGAAATACCTCATAGTTCATAATCCAGGACAGTATAGGTGAAGGGGCATGCATTTACTGTTCATTCATGTATGTATTTTATATAACTCTTCCACGAATCAATATTTTGAAAACCAATCAATTAATTGGTCAAGACTGTTGGGACAAGACTTAAAAATATTGGTTTTTAAAAATTACCAAAATTGTGACAAATATTTGCACATTTGAAATTTTGCACTCCAAGAAAATATTTAAAAAGTGTATGGATTATCACATAAAACAAATTTAAAAAAATTAAAATATTTATCAAAACATTAAGTCTTTCATTTCCAATGGCATAGAGATAAGAACTGCAAGAGCACAGTAAAGATATTTAAAACTTTATCAAGTAAGGGTCATATATTCAAGAGCAAACTTGTATTTTCGAATTCCCAAGTGAAGGGACATTTTAAATTCAGTCCCATCAACAATTGCAAATCTGGTGTTAGTACCCATGAGGGAAAAGCTAACATTTCAATACACTCAATGTAATTAGATGAAATTGCCTTTTACTGCAATTCATAGGGAGAAATTGTTCCCTCAAATACAGACAATAGTTTGCCAGACTGCTTGGTATAACTACCATTGTTAATTTCTGGATATTAAGAGACATATGGACTGCACTGCTGAGAAAAGTCAGATGAACTTATAGAAGGGGTCTGGGGCATATTTAAGGACATTTAAAGGGCAAGATATTGCAAGTAAATTCAGCAATAAAAATTTATTCGATTCAACCTTTATTCTTTGTTGTCCCAAAATGCTTATTTTATCTTTATTAGATAGCTAAATATGTAGAAAAATATAAACGATAAATCACCTTGGGAACCATACACCAAAACTTGAGTCATTAAAAAATAAGCAATAATAGTTTTTCAGCTGATTTTTATGTGTGAGCCAGACTGCAGACACTGCATGCAATTCCAAAAATGACATTTCACTGA
This sequence comes from Grantiella picta, assembly GCA_013397955.1. Classification (NCBI taxonomy): domain Eukaryota; kingdom Metazoa; phylum Chordata; class Aves; order Passeriformes; family Meliphagidae; genus Grantiella; species Grantiella picta. Next base: position 640,583 of record VZRM01000197.1, on the reverse strand, counting down.
TGTGGGGAAGCATGCTTTGTTTTCCACCAAGCAAGGAATTGTGTTCTTGAACAAAAGATGGATATCTGAGGAGTGTAGAATTTAATCTTAGTTGCTTACAAATATAATGATCAAGTTTATTTAATCTAGTGGTCCAAAGCCAGCACTTCAGACTTCGGCTGGAATGTTTTCTATATCCCAATGAACAGGGCAAGATTCTTTCTCTTCTAGAAAATTAATCTCAAAAACTCTTTTGTCCCTGCTGTGTCAGTGGTGTCATGAAGGGTGTGTAAATACATGGTGAAACAGAGTAGTAGAGTGAAAAGAGCTCATAAGGTCTAACTCAGGCTCCCCCTCAAATGAGGTGGAAGACAGCCATACAATATCAGCTGGGAAATACACTTCTAAAGAAGACTAAAATCATTAGTATTAAATTTTTATAGTGATTATTCCTCAGGGATTTTTGCTAAAGATCCCCCAAACCCTGGCTTGATAGACAGGATTCTCAATGCTTCTGAGAAGAGGATTCATCATAGTAAATATTATGTTTACTGTATTAGTGAAAATAAATATGTCATATTTTAATTCAAAGAAATTCAGTTCTAACCTAGAACCTTCATAAGTAAACTAGAAACCAAGAATAAGTAATTTTTTATAAAAGCAGGAAAATATCATACTACTAAAATTAAAAATCTAGGTTTTATTTTAAAATTTTGGACTTTAATAGCCAAATTATTTTATCCATTTTTCTTAACTTGCAGTATAGATTTAATATAAATGCTAAACTTCAGAGACTGCATATACTAGACATTTCTTATGTTTGTATCCAATTACTTTGAAATGTGTATTGCAAAAAATCAAACAACAAAACAGCCCAACTACAAAACAAAAAATAAAAACGCCAAACAAAACCTATGCCACCAAGAAAATAAATGTATAGTATCATTGAGAAAAAATTGAAGGATTGTGAACTAAGTGAAAATTTGCTGCAGTATACCACTCAGAAAATAGATTTTTACAGTTATTAAGTAACACATCTAAAGCTTTAATTACAACTTCCATTCAATATACAAAGGATGTTAAAAAGAATTAACAGAAAATACTCTAAAGGAGTTGAAAAATGGAACTTGGCTCAAATTCTTCTAAAATACTGTATCTGCTTCAAGTTACCTTTATTTGAAAAAAATGATAGCCAGTCTAAAACCGCTAAAAAACCCTACTATATACTCTATATTTTTCTATATTCCCTGTTAAAGGCTGACACTGAACAGTGAAAAGGAAACTTACCAAAAACTACTCTGGTAAAACAATTACCACTTTAGAAGTAGGAAAAAAAATGGTAACTGTTGTAATTTTTAAGGAATGGTAGACCATTGAACATTCTATGTAATTTAACTATGGACAGGGAAAAAATCTATTCTCGAATATGACATATGATATTCTAGACAGCATATGTGTGAACTCATATATCCTAAGAGGCTTTAAATTGATGCAACTTATTACCTGAAGATTAACTGAAGTTGCTTTCTTTTTTTTTTTTTATTTATCAATAATTTCCTTTTCTTCTTTCCAACCAACCATTTTCTTCTGGCAAAAATTATCAAGATTTAGGTTTTACGGTGTGGGAACTTTTGTGGTGTATGCCACAAAGTTCTGAAAATAGCTATATTCTTGGTGTTGCACCAGAATATTCTGTTTCCTGAATTCTTATTTTAATTTTGACCTCCCTTTCCACTTGTATTTTTTTCTCATTTTTTATGTGGTGAAAAATAGCAACAGAAAAGCATTCCTGTCTCTTTCTCTCCTCTTGCTGATAGAAGAATTGAATGGGTTTGTGAATATAAAAATAAGTGGTCATTATTTCTTATGAGTGAATAAACAAGTGAATACGAAGTGAGTAATGAAGTACTCTCCATTCCTGCCATATTTATACCCAAAATGCAAGCTGGAAATGTGGTATGATGCAGAAAAAGGTATGCTGCAGTCATTATTCCCATTTTATAAGTATGGCTCAGAGGTATTAATGGGATCTAAAAGAATATATATGTTAGTGGTACAAATAGTTTTAGGGGATAGTCCATGACTCTGTGACTTGAACATGTGAAACAGACCTTGGCCTGATAGCCAAGCACTTTTCCGTGCAATTCCAGGCATGGTTCCACAGTTGCTGTTGGTCAGAGACTTTTATCAAAATGCAGTATTGATGCATCTGCTGATTCTCTGTGTCTCAGCATGTTTACCAGTGTGGAAATCAGTTATTATGTGGCCACTGTCACAGAACAGGCTCAGGGCACTTTTAATTTAATGGAGCAGGAATAACTCATGCAACCCTCTTCCTCTTCAGGCTTCTCCAGGCAGAATCTTAGTACTTGTTCCACTTTAAAAATGATGCTGTAGCACAGAGGAAATAGGTGCAATATTTCATAGATTCATATGCAGCCAAAAGTTATCTTTAGGTCCACTATTTCTAATACAATTGATAATGTAATTTCCTTCCACAACACCAGATGCTTAGTAAGAATTATGTAGCAATTCATATTCTTTTCCACTGAAATAAGTCAAATACAGTGGGACTTACCTCATTTGCCTTTACATTTTTATAATGCAGACATCTACATCTAAGCTTGTCAGCTAGAGGTTTTATTCCTTGAATAAAAAGGTGCACTTCTAGAACAGGTTTTATCTCATCATAATACAGATACCTAAAAGGGTTAGAAGAACTTTGTTTTAGGAGCAATATATGTCTTCTTGGATTATAAAGAATATCTGGTTGATGAATCAAGATGAAGATATCTATATAACTGACACTGGGAAGGCTTTAGAAACAATTTTATGCTACATAAAATAATCCTAACAGGTTCCTTATTCCAGGACTGTCACAGTTGAACCGCTAGCAGAGACAAGAAGTCCAGGTCTTCAGTGTGGCCAAAAAGTGTATTTTATTAATTAATTCCAATTTATATAGACTTTCAAAAGTCACCCAGATTGGTCAGTTCAAAACCTCCCCCCAGGCCGATTGGCCAGGCTTGAATGTCCATATCTCGAGAGACCGTTTCAAACAACATCCAAACTTTATCTTTGTTTATAAAACACAGGAAGAAGAGAAAAAGAATTCTCACGGGAAAGGTCTGTGCTCGCCACACAGGTCTCCTATTCGAGTCTTTGCATTTAATTGAACTCATTTTAATTTTGCTTCCTCAAAAATAAGTAGGAAGCCCCAGCATAGCATACAGTCTTTAGGAGAGGCAAGAAAGGATTAAACGTAGCAACTTTCCAACCATGTGACCAATTTATAAGAACTTCTTTTGATCCAAAATGCTGAATCAGCAAAAGAATAATTAAGCTAATACTTATATTGGATGTGTCTTGAACATCAAAGATTCTTCTATGAATCAAGATCTCAATGTACTTAATGTAACATTTTTACTCAGTACTTTTCATTATTACATCATACCTATGTCAATTTGAAAAACTTATTTTTTTAACTGGTAGGGGTTCTTTTAATCTATTAATCTTACAGTATCTTCTTATAGTAAACATAAATTTGTAAAAAACTCTCTGGAAAGAAAGGACTAGATAGGTACTCATGTGCACATGTAAATTACTGTTATGTCAGCCAAAAAAAAAACCAAGTCCATTACTCCAAAACTCCAATTTAACATTCCCCATATCCTTACATCATCTTGACCTGATTTGCCTTCCTGCTAGTGCTCATCAGAATCCTCTGCTTTTTTTAAATAGGATGGAAATTGCAGAGAAGAAAGTTGGCATTTTAAATGAGAGTCAGGCCCTCTCTATCCATGTCATTATAACAAATTTTTATAGGAACGTTATAGATACAGAACTAGTGATTAGCTCCATTGCTATGCACTCCTGTATCTCTGTGACAGAGAGCGATCATCAAATTCACATTATCTGGGAACTTGGGAGTTAGCAGAAGCTGACCATGCCAGCTGGAAGGGGCTTAAAACATGTGTTATGCTATTAAGTGGTATTACAATGTACCAATAATGGATTACAAAAAACCTCTTACAGACCTTGTTACTCGAAGTATGGATGTGCTGTGCACATTGCACAGGCATGGCAATGCAGTTTGCTGAAAGAAAAATGATGAATTTGTATATGGTTTAGCATGCAATTATGCAGAGGTGAAACTGGATGGAATCAGTTTACCTAACAAAAATAAATGCATAAAAATGATAATAAGAACAGCACTGTTAGCAACACTATAATTTTAGAATTTTTGGGGGTTTGTCTCATGTTTTACCTAAAATGTATTTGCACTTCTGGCATTCACAAGAATCCTACAAATCACTAGTGCATCGTGGCTGCACTTAACACAATTTACTTAGGAACACTTCAATGCGTAATGGGAAGCATGAGAGAAATAATCATCAAAAACCATAATAAAATCCTCCAATTTAACTTAGGAAACTGGGATGAAAATGATTGAATCTAGAAATTTTGAGATCTTTCAGCCTCAATTGTTTTAAACTGGTCTTTGTTGGCATGCTGGTTTCATATCACTAAATTTCTAAATAGACAAAAAATTATCGTCTGAGGTTAGCATCCCTCCAACAGTGTTATACTGGTAGAAATAACAAGACCCATTGCAGTGTAATGAAATAACTTTATAAATGTCATATTTATTCATCTGTCCACTGTTCTGATACACCTGTCATTTTAGTTTTCAGTTTTCAGAGGTAGCTAATGGCAATAATGAAATTTTCTTCAGGAAAAGTAAGTAATCTGTGCTGTAATTTGTGCTATTTTACATATTCATAAATGAACTAGATGTGAGCAGCAAGCACAAAAAGAATTTATGATAGTATGGAGTCATTCTAGATAATGAGGACATACAGCCAGACCATGCAGAGCTGCAGAAAGACCAAAAATAGCATTTATGACATCAGGAAACTTGCAGCAGGACGGAAAATTAATATCAGTGTAGACAAGTATAAAGTGGTTGGGGGAAAAGCACCCTTCACTGGCTATTGTCTCCAAGGTAGGACCTTGTAGTAAAGAAAAATTGGCACCTGTTCAGTGGTGGTCAAAAAATAAAAGCAAATGTGTAAATTTGTCTTTCAAACACATTTTGAATATGGCCACGAAGAAAGTTGACCAAAGTCACAAAAAACAATTCTTGCTTGAGGTATGAGTGCTAAAACTTCCCTGATGGGAAAAAGATAAGTGAGGAGAGTAAGAAAGAAATCTACAATTCTAAGTCTAATGAAAAGGCAGCACAGATGAGTCAACGGATCATTCTAATATATTAAATAAGGAATATCAAATTAGACTGATAGCATCTAAGCGGAGAACTGAAGGCAGAAGCTTTCCAGAAAACAGAACTCAGTGCCAAAGACTCACTGAAAAATACTTAAGGTTTGTATCCACTCAAGGTTTAAAACAAGAAATGGAATCGAGGTGGGATAACTGGATTCATAAGTAAATCCATTGAGGGAAGCAAAGACAAAAATAACTCAGACCTAGAAGAGTAATTAAGAAAATCATTGTATTTGTAGGTCACATTATTGGTTCTTTATGTGGGTGCTTTCAAAACAAGATAACACAAAGCTGGTTTCCAAGTCTAATACCATATAGAAGCTCTCATACTCATCTGCATTCAGACAGTTCTTGCATAAATTCATAAAGGAAAATATATTGTACTAATATGAAATCACCACCTCTGAATCACTGAGTGTCTGAAGCACAATTTACAACACCTTGAGAGAGAATGCTGTTCGATATTGTTCCTCATCTTCTCTTTCCTGGTGATTTTTCCAGCACCCTCTATAAAAAATATAGTCATTAATGAAGGATTCTATATAATTCAAATATTTCTTATTTCCATTTTTCTTTTGTATTTATATGTGTGTGTGTGTGTGTGCGCCATTTTAAATTATCGTTGCCACAAGATAAATACTTTGAATATGACCCATGATATCATTTTTCCCATCTTAAAATTATTACTCGTTTCTGAATTTTTAGTGCCCAAAATTTTAGGGCTACAATAAACTGAAATTTGTATCTCCTGCAGCAATTTTGGCGGAAAAAATGAGACTAATAAAGAGGTCTTTAGAATCCTTCCTGTTTTTAAATAGATTTAAATAGCAGATTCTAGATTCTCCTAGACAGAAGTTTGGTCATTTTGGGCAAAAATTACACACCTTCCAGTCAACTGGTGCCTCTCCAGATTTCCAAGACTATTCAAAAATCACTGAGAGAGGCCTCATAATGACATTAACAACCTCTTTATGAATTCTCAGGTGAATCCCATCAGGACTCATAGATTTATAGGGATCCAGCCGGAGCAGTAGATCCTCACAAGTTCAAGGACAACTGGGAGTTTATCATTCTTTCAGTTGTGGTCTTCTTCCAGCTCAGGGCACTGAAACCATCTTAGTCTGTCATGTGTGGTGAAGACAGAGGCAAAGAATGCATTAAACACCTCTGCCTTGTCCCTCTTCCTGTTTGTGAGGTGGCCATCCTCATCCTGTAACAGGCCAATGTAATTTCTGTTAGGTTGCTAAGCCACTATCCATCATTTTTGAAAAATCGTGGCAGTCAGAAGTCTGAATGAATCTTCATTTGCTAAGTACATGGTGATAAGCTAGTTTCTCTTTCAAATTAAAATTTCTCTTTATTTATTTCTTTAATTGTTTAATTCTGCGTAGTAGTCCAAGGCTCTTTTTCAATTTGGGTAATTATATCTGTACACTGACTCTAATTGAGATCTCACTGATGTCTTGCCCAAAGGTACTAACTAATATTTCTACCTAGCTGGAAGTATTTTGCTTACGGACTTGGGGGACCATAGTTATTGTTTTTACAGCTTTATTCCATTATTGATTTACTATCATCCTTATAAACATATATATACCTGGGCTTTTGAAAATTAGTTCCTTTTTTCCAGCTGAGAAAGCTCCAGCATGTTTGCAGGCCCAAGACTGCCCTACAGATTTTTTTTTCTGAGTCTCTAAATGAATGGATTTTCACTTTGTTCTCATAAATTCCCCCACACCCTATTACTTCACCCTCTAAGGCTATTCATTTATTTATGTATAATATTTCACCGCTCCCTTCTATTCAAAATTACTGCCAACTTTGTGATATCATTTAATTTCATTACCTCACTTTAGCCTTTGAGCCAAGGTTAGAATCCAAGATTGAGATCTGTGACTGTTCCCAGTCCTCAATAAATTACAAATATGACTTCTCCACAGCCTAATATTTTCTCTTTAATACAACAAAACAGCTATTGTCATGTGATACCGTTTGCTCTGTGTAAGCTCACATCACGTGTATTTGATTCCTCAAGGTTTTAATAATCCTTCCTCAAATATTTCTTTTAAAAATTTGTATAATTTAAGGACAAGCAAATTCATGGTGTATATATATATATATATGTTTCAATGTTTGTTGTCTTTATATATATCAATATTTATCAAATCACTTTTCAGATTTATTCATACAGTGTGATACATTGATTCTCCAGAGTTTTCTAAGGGATATTATCCTGCTATTCTGTCATAAATGCATTTATATTTTAGATGCATTGTTTTCAATTTGCATATCACTGTTGCGTATCACCAGTCCAGGTGGCAATCATGTCTGTTTTCCATGTCAAAAATGATAAAATTATTAAGAAATCTTTATATACACAGTTTCGAGTAATAGACAAAGTATGTTTAGTCAACGTTTTACTCATTAAGTATAGCACTTGCTCTTCTGTGTGACCATTTCTCAAACAAAATTTCAATAGCTTATTCTGTAAATGCATACCTTGTGCATCACTGTTTAGCCTTCAGCAAACTTTTATGACCAACTTAGAAACTCCAGATATTAATAATTGAAATCACAACTCAAGTTGTGTATCAGTGTATGATTGCACTATCTTAATTTCGGTCTATGTTCTCTCACAATGCCGTAACTATTTGTCACTAGGGGGAAGGGATTATGGCTCTCAAACACCTCCTCCACACAGAGTAACTCAATGGCAATTCTTTCTCCACCTGAAGTTAGCATTCTGCTACATTTTAACTTCTAGTATCTGAAAGAAATTGAATCTTTTGATGTTGTCCCAGGTTGCTTACTCAGATGCAAAACCAAAGTCCCCCAGGTCTCTATATAAATGCTGAAAACCTAGTAACTTAGCAAGAAATATGAGGAGATATCGAGTCAGGAATCTATTTTTAAACTTACCATGCAAATAATTCAAATTTTTCCAAATTCTAATTTCAAAATCCTGTATGAGGTTTTTGCTCCTGTGTCTTGGGCAACTTCTAGTAAAGAATACAACACTGAAATTTTAGGATGCTAAATTTTCAGTACCGTGTGCTGATCAGATCAAATCATGGTACTAGAAGCACAACATTATTTGCCTATCACTCCCTAAAAAGGATGTTTGTGTTTGATAAAGGACATTTTTTCTTTTTTTTTTTATGTTCTGTATAGGAAGATAAAGCTCTTTATTTTCCATTTTTATTACATACTAGAATTTTGCTTTTGATTCCTTAAAAAAAAATGTGCTGCACTCCATCATAGAAGATCTAATAATAATATATGCATATTAATGTAAAAATGACTTAATAATGCTGATGGTGAACATCATGAGAAAATATTAAAACTAGTAACATATACTAAACCACACTAAGCAAAATATTCATAAGCATAGAAAACTCAGTGATTAATAGTCAGCAGGATTCTAGCTTTCTATGTCACCACTTGGATTTTATGCGGTGTTACTAAGCAACAAAGGTTACTCTTCAGCAACACTTAGATGCAGTATTTGCAGCTTTAATCAAATCAGCTGCTAAATGAACAGTATTTTTGTGTAATATGTTCACCACTGATGTATAAGTAGTACAAGCAAATCAAATATCTGCTAGTTTATCTTATATAGCATAATTATAACAAGTCTCCTTTTAGTTGGTTAGTGGCCTTTTCCAATGTACATTTCTGTATATATAATTTATCTTATTGTGACCATTCTTGGTAACAGGCATAATTCAGGCAACATTTTAGTTTTACTTCCAAGCTCCAAATAGTATTTACTGAAATGTACTGAAAATTAGTATAAAAGCTTTTACATTGATATCAAGATAAGAATAGCCCACATCAAAATATTGGAGTCAGAACTATTTTTTATTGCTGTTACGTAATAACTATTTCAAAAAACAGAATCCCATAAGACATTGTACATCACTTTTTAATTTTATCTTCTACTTCTCTCTGCAGTACTAACAAAGAATACTAGACAAAGTAACATGACAGGTTGTTGAAAGATCCATCAGTTCTGCCGCTTTTGAAATTCCGGTTGTTTGAAAAGTGAAAAGAGCTACCCAAAGAAAGCTTCTCTATTCTAGGCAACATAGACTGTAAAACAACAGTTTGTATCAGGTACTTGCTAAGAGCAAAGTTTCTTTCAGATAAAGCATGATGCCTTTAAAGTTGAAAGGTCATAGAGGTGAACATTTTCCATTAATCTGTGTGCCACCATATGGATGGCTTTTGATCATATTATAATGATTTTGCAGAGATAATTGTGGAATCTCCTTCAAAAAAACTCTCCCTATATGTAAAGATGTATCAATTTAAATTTTATTTTATGATAGATTCTATTAAATGCCTAACAGCTGAAAAATACTGGACAAGAAGAGGAGGATATGAAGAGCAAAGAAATTCTATGTGCCACGCTTATATGTATAAAATAGTAAAGACAGTAAATTAACTTTCTCTGCTTTTGGAAGTTAAGTTTTTTCATAGATAGTACAGGGAGGATAGTAATTGTATCACTGCTATTTTTGTTATGCTGATCTTTTAGAGAAGTTCTCCTTAAAAAATTCCTTTAAATCTTTGCCTTCCTGATATAATTTAAATAATCTACATTGTTTTAGGGAACGATGGAAAAGGGAAAGGTGACAAAGAATTAATGCAGTTCTACCATATTTGCATACAGATTTCATTTGAAATACATGTCAGTCCATGAAGCTCAAAATCCAAGCCTTTAAAATATTGTCCCATGAGAGTACTGATGTAGCCGTTCAAGTACTGTAGACAGTAAGATTGTACTTGAACATGGCAGTGAATGTAATCTATTTTCTACTTAAAGGGTATGTTGCTGGTTTGTATTTTTATGGCAGTACTTAGGGATGTCATTTGTGTCCTTATTGCTCCCAGGGTTGTGTGATGGAATTTATTGAAAAAGAGAGAGACTATTGAAGAGATATAGCAAACCAACAAGCAAAAATATAAAAAAAAATAAAAAGGTGAAAAGGGAAATACTAAGATCCACAAATTGTTAAATTACAAAGGTACTCTAAATTAGGAATCAAGAAATGATGTAACTGCCTAAACCTTTAGGGGCAATGCAGCTTACCTGGAGTTTTGGCAGTGTGAGCTTGATGGCTTTTTCCTAGGACACGTCTATCTCACTTTATTGAAAGACAGAGCCTCTATTCACACCCTAAAGACTACAAATAGTTTAATGTAATTTTCTAAGTGCAGTGAAGATAAGGTTAATATTATTTTATTGGAATAAAAATATTTCCAAGCTCGTATTCTGAAACAATATGGACTCCTTCAAATATCTTGTGTGTGCACTACCTGTTAATTTAATGTATGCAGAAAATTAGTGACAAAGGATCTAATCTCAGTCCCAGTGGATCTGATGAAATTTTTGTTATGCGCAAACTCAGTCTCCAGAAGATACCTTGGGCTTTAAATATTACATTACTATTTACATTTGGATGCTTACATTTTTGCAGCCCTGGAAATTTTTATCAAGCTGTGGTCAATTACACAAAAAAATTCTAATACAAAAAATGTTTCCTCCAGCATGTAATAAATCATATTTAAAAATATATTTTGCTAGTATTATATCTCCCTCTACTGGTAAAATATTATTTTCTTTATTATTAATCTTGAAAGCAGGCTATAATTAAAAAATAATGCAACATGGTAGCTTCTTTCAAAAATATGGTCCCATGATGAATATTTTTAAGAGACAAACAATAATTAGGTCTAAGTATTGTTTCAAATTTGGGTAATGCAGGACATTCAGACAAGGGTTGCTGACTGTCAAGGGAGATGGATCTACAGGGAAAATAGAGCAATACTTTCAGTGCAGGGGTCAACTGGAGTTCTCACAGTCATTTCCCTTAAAAACAGAACAGAAAATATGTAAATATGTTAGTAGCCTAAAAAATTAATACTCTGTTACAATAAAGGAAAATACCAGGGAGCACAGGTTATCCCCTGGTGCCCCCTAACAATGTGAAACAATTAAAGCTTGTGAAATAATATCAGAAGTAATGATTATTAAAAAGAAATGATGGCTGTAAAAATAGAAAACATTCACCGCTCTGTTGAAATTATTAAAAACCTCTAAACCAGTGCAATATGGATAATAAGTATAGTAAATGTGTATTCAGTAAAAACACCCTCAACATTCTGAAACAGATTTAAATCAAACAGATCGAGAATACCTTATACATTAGTGCCTAATAACACTGAACTCAGGAAGGCATCGTCATTTCCTCTAGGTTTTTTGGTACAGTTCCCCAAATACACACGGGAGAAAAACTGTAGTGCAGGCCTCTTCTGCTTCTTTAGAACAAAGACAAACCCATTTTATGTACAAATTTTCCAGCTAAATCACCGGAAATTAAGTACCTGAAATCCTGACTAAGGTTTTCTTAGTATTTGCAGTGTAGACACTGCTATAGGCAACACATTTTGCCCTTGTTTTAAAGCACAGCTAGAGGAGTTTGTTGAGTCACCATGTAGCTTAAATATAATATCTTCAGGGTGACAGAACTCACTCTGAAGCCAATAAGTTTCATTTCTTCAACACAAATAAATATTTCTCCCTCACAGGAGAGTGCTGTAAAAAGCAGAAGCTACACAGAAGGATGATCCAAGTTACATTTTAGGTGAATGTGTGATTTTGCAATTTTGAGTATTTTGGTCATCACAGTGCATGAACTAAACATTTTGTGACAGAATGCTCTCATTCTTCAGAATCCCCCACTTATGGTTGTGAAGATATGATGAAGATGCTGACATTGATGCGGAATACATTTGCACTGTGTGTTTTTACAGAAAGATTTCAAAATAAAATAAAAGCTTTAAGAGTTATCCAAAGACAGTGAAATTTTTCTAAAAATATATTTAAAAACCCCCAGAAAGTCCAAGTAAGCAAGAGGGAGAAAGAATGAGAATAAAAGAAAGGAAGGATGTGGGATGGAAGGGAGAGAAAGAGAGGGACAGAGGCAATAGACACAAACAGAAACACAGAATGTTCCATGTGAACGTCAGGAAAATCCATTTTTTCAGTGAGGGTGACCAAGTACTGGCACAGGTTGTCCAGGATGTTGTGGAGTCCCTATCCTTGGAGATCTTCAAAAGACCTTCAAAAGGAAGGAAGGAAGGAAG
>VZRM01000197.1:580586-628125 GCA_013397955.1 Grantiella picta | reverse complement strand
ACCAAGGAAGGAAGGAAGGAAGGAAGGAAGGAAGGAAGGAAGGAAGGAAGGAAGGAAGGAGGTTTCACATAAAGAAAAAGAGAGACATAAAAAGCTGTGCTGGCCTACTTTTGTATGGAGATAAAAGTGGTATTTAACCATGTGATCAGATGAATGTCCTTTCTATGCTCTCAGTGTCAAGGTAAATTGATTCATTTCTCATGGTGTGCACTGTCAGCATCTATTGTTATCTTTTATTTTCTTGCTTGTCACTTAGATTAATAACATTAGTGGTGCTATATGCTAGCAGCTTTCTTTCCCATGTCAGTCACAGAGGAATTTGCTTTGCACAGGTAATTTCTCTTCCACGGATTTCTTTGTAGTACTTCTTTCATTAGTTTAAATTGGCAGTAAGAGCACATTGTATCTCTTTCTGACTACTTGCATGGGTTCAACATTTCTAAAAGCATGATGATGCGGTCACTGAGTACATGTAGTTGCTTTCATTTTCACTGTTTTTCTGTTTGTGTGGTTTTTTCACTCAAACTTGAAAGAATGTAGTTGGCAGATTGTTGAAAACCCCAGAAAAAGGAAGAATACTTTTGTATGTGCAACACTGAATGAATCTTTCTTTTACTTCAAGAAAAAAAAGCAATTACCCAAACATAATTAGAGAAAATAAAACCCACTGCTACAGCAAATAAAGCCTACATGTTATAAATTATGAAATCCTACTAAAAGTAGAGCCAGAAAGGATGACAACTGATTCTGGTGTAATGGGAATCAGACTTGAGACACTGATAGTAAACTAGTCCTCCAGTTGTTAATATTTTAATTCATTACACTGAAATCCAGAACTTGCTAACAAAATGTCAGATGATGTAAATCTTTGAGATATTGTTAAAACAGAAGAGGACCTGAATCCTATGGAAGATGAACTATATGAACACTGATCTAAGGCAAATGGGAAAAATGCCATAATAGAAAGTGCAAGATCATGAATTTAGGGACTAAGAAACAGAATTTCTGCTATCAGCTAGGAGCTCAGCAGCTGCAGATATCATTGACGCAGAATCCTGTATGTGTGAGGTTATTCACAAAGGGAAAGAATAATGTGACCTCAGATAACAAGTTGCTTCCATTTGAGAGAGAAAAATATTAAAGCCTTACTACAAAGGACCAGTGAGCATGTCTCAGTGACACTCTGTGAAGTACTGTGTTTAATTCTAGTAGTACATGTTTAAAGAAAATAAGAACTAGGAAAGAGTAGGCAATGATGCAGTGGAAATTATTTGTAATGTACAGAAAATAATAGCTGTATTAACACATTTGTGTTTGTTTACCATTTTTTAACCCAGTACAACTAGTCAGTTAAATTGGCAGTCAGAAGCTGATGAATTATCCTGGATATACTATGCATATATATAATGCCTGGATTTGCGGTTGGTATCATCACCAGGGCTTAAAGTTGCTGGACACTTTTTGATGCATGCAGCCTGGATGGGAGAGATGGGATCCACATACCTGGAAAAGACAGGTGCATCTTCACTACTACATTGGCCGATATCTTGCCTTTGCAAAAGTTAAAAGAACAATTTACTAAGTCCAGCCACCTCAAGTGCTGGACAATGCAGTTATTCTGGACTACAAGTAGGAGGAAGTGGAACTCTATTCCCTGTCTGAGAATTATGATGTTATAGGAATCACTGAAACCTGTTGGGAAAACTCATGTTACTGGAAGATCATGACAGCTGGCTACCAAGTGTTTCAGAAAGATAGGAAAGGAGGAGAAGAAGGTGGAATTGCACTTTATGTGAAAGAGAAAATTGAGTGTATGAGGTTGAGCTATGGAGACTCCAGAAGTTCTATGGAATGCCTGTCAAGATTAGAGGGATCACCATGATGGTAGAATCTTAAGACCTTCCAGTCAGTATGATGAGGCCAATGAAACCTTAATTTGCCACTGGAGAAGTTTTATATCAATAGAATGCTCCTCATTGATGGGGAACTTTTATTACTTTTACTAGGGAAAACAACAAGTAGTTGCACAACTTGCCCATCAAACTTCTGCAACTCACTCGGGACTGCCACCTGCTGCAGATACAGGACATGCCAACTGGAAACAGCGCATTGCTGGTTTTATTATTCACATACTGAGACAGCTTACTTGACAACACAATTAACACTGGTAGTCATTGATATAGCTATCATAACATTGTGGAGTTTAAGATCCTTCTGAACACAGTGGACATCAGTAGTAGGACAAAGGCCCTGAATTTTAGAAGACTCAAATTCGATCTGTTCAGAGCCCAGCCCCAAGGAATTCCCAAAGGAAAAAACATGTAATGCAAAGGAGTTTGTGAATGCTGGGAGTTACTAAAAAACAACCTTCTGAATGGCTGAAGAAGGGCAAGAACAGTCCATCCCTGAAAAAAGGGAAAGAAGAAAGCAGAAAAAAGACTGGCCAGGCTTAACAATGAGCTTTTGGATGTTCTTAAAAGCTGTCCTAAATTGCAATGTAGATGTATTTATTCTATTACCACCTCCACAAGCTGTTAAAGCAGATGGGACACTGGTTGTTATCTCCTGCTATGACTCACCCCTGATAGCTGTTAATGGGTCATCAAGAACCCACCACATGACTTTTGGAATTACCTCATCCTATTGTGAGATGCTACACCCAGGAGGGAGGAGCCAAGCATTCCCACCTTGGTATAACCTGGGCTTTGAACTGCACAAGCAGCTTTTCTCTACTGGATTCCCAGAGGACAAGAGCTACCACTGGATTTCAGATGCAGGCCAGACCTTACACAGAATCACTGAACTACTTCATTTAGACTGCTACCACCACCCTGACTAAAAGGGTGTCAGGTTGTATCTGACTCTGTCAGGTTTTGGTTTTCTTTTCTTTGATTGTTGCATTTATTTTTAATTTTCTTATTAAATTATAATTCTGGCTTGTGATCTCCCACTGGTTTGTTTTCAAACTAGTACAAAAGCAAACAAGAAGCATGCTAGCTATGAAAGGAAGCTAAACAGGCAATAAGGGCTACAAGAACCTTGATAGAACATATAGAGATGCAGTCAGGAAGGCTAAGGTTCAGCTGGCACTGAAACTGGACAAGAGAGATTTCAAGAAGAAGGGATCCTCACACACATGAGCAATTAGCAGAAGCACTGGCAAGATGTAAGCCTACTGCTCCACAGCGTAGGGAAACTAGTTAATAATGCTGGTGAGTCAGAAGTTCTCTATGCCTTATTTGTCTCTGTCTTTACCATCACAGGGTCAAGTAGCTATGACAACATGTGCTGACCCACCCTTGATGGAGGAAGGGCTGATCTTCAGCCTCTCGTAAGGTCTCAGTACACATAAATCTACGGGCCTGGGTTTCATCCATTCCAAGGCATTAAGAGAAATATCTGACAACATTACAAAGCCACTGTCTATAATATTTGAAAAGTCATAGAAAACACAGGATATCCCCTATGACTGTGAGAGGTAAAATATCACATTCAGCTTCAGGCTGGGCCCAAAAGAGGACCCAGGAAACTACTGGTCTTACTCCAGTCCTGGTAACGTAATGGGATGAGTCCTCCTAGAAAATAGTACAAACCAAATGAAGCAGGTAGCTGGGAAAGGTCAACACAGACTTACAAAAGGAGAAATCATGATAGAGCAACCATATCCCTATCTACAACAAAATGACATTTTCTGTTGAGATGGGGAATTTTTTACCTGTCCTTCAGGAAAGCCTTTGACACCACTACCCACAGTCTTCTCTTGAACAAAAGGGCAAGATGCAGGTTGGATGAGTGGTCTGTGAGATAGGTAGCAAATTAGCTCACAGGCAGCACTCAGAGGGTGGTTTTTACTAAGACTGGCAACTTGACACAAACGCAGTCCCACAGAAATCAATACTGAGCCTCAAAATGTTCAACATGTTCATAAATGGTCTGGATGATAGAATTGGAAGCATCCTCAGCAGCTTTGCTAGCAACTCTAAACTGAGTGATGATGTGGACAAGTTTGAAGGGAAAGACATGTTACAGAGACCTGGACAGGCTGGAAGAGTGGACTAGCAAGAATTGTATGAAGTTTAATGAAGACAAATCCCTGCATTTGAAGGCTAGGATTCATGTAGCTGGGAAGCAGTTACATGCAGAGAACCTGGGGGTCCTGGAGGATGACAAACTTGATGCAATTGGACAGGAGGTTAGATGTTCTCATCTTACCTCCCCTTTTCCATGAAAGTTTGGATTAGGTGTTGAGAGGTTCCTTCCAACCTGTTCTACAATTCTTTACTTGTAAGGTAGGTCCACAGTAACACAGATGAGAAATAACTTTTGAGAGATTTAGAATTTCTTGGGATTTAGGTAACAAATTTATCTAAATTATGTCCCTGGAAAACTTCAGAAGAGACTGCCTAAAAACACCCACTTTTCAAATGAATACAGGACAGTGAAATAAATATGAGACATTGCATGTGTAGACTTGTGTGGAATTAATTTGTCAGAAATGTTTACAGTATGGATACATTAATCTGATTCAATTTCTCTAGGATGCCTTTGTAGTCAATGAAAAGCAGGGAAAAAAAAACCCTAAAGAAACAGAAAACCACATTACAAGGATAGAATTCATCTGCATATTTTAAATTTCTATTTTAAGACAAGATTCTAGAAGTGCCTATTTCTTTTCCATGACAATGAAGATCACTTAAAGCGGCAAGTTATGGTAACAAGCATACACCATACAAAATTGGTTTTGGCAAAGCAAATCATTATTGTGTCCTTGCTTGGTTGTGCCACACACATATCTTTCTCAAGAGGAGTAAACACAGTGAGAGGAACAGTGGCCTTTCAGATTTCAATTTGACATAAACAGAGTAACTGATGTGTAGGTTTCTTGCCTAACCTCAGTCCTTCCCAAAAGATTTATCATCATGCTGTTCGATTTGGAAAGCTGTATACAAATATTTGAATTTCCTCTGGCCATATCTTGGGTTTTCTTTAGTAAGTTTTCCAAGAAAATATTTCGCTTCATGGTATATCCATCTTCCTTCCAAAGAGGTGCTGTCCTTGCGCTGTCCTACCAGGCCGTCTCAGGGAAGAGTTAAGCTGCCAACAGAAGGCTGCAGAGTATCTGAAAGATGGAACAGTGTTTCTGCAGAATCTACATATCCTAATTTTAGAGATAGTAATGCAGGCAGAGAGGAGAGAAAAGGTATTTTGAAGTGGCTAGCAGGAATTAAGAAAGTTCTTGTGGAAGTGACAGAAAAATTGGGAATGGTTGAGTCCAAAGTGCATTGAGAAAATATTTAAAAATACTTCTGCAGTCTGGCAACCTGCAAGATGCATGTAAAAAAACTTACACACTAGACTTTTTATTTTATCTGTGGTGAGAACCAATAAAATTAAAATAAAAGTAATAAATGTTTAGTTACATTGTCTGCCAAGTTCTGTTGCCTACCACAAATACCTTGAAAGGCAGGCATTTTCTTGTTTACACTGAAAGTCAGTGAGCAAACTGCCACACAAACAAGTAGAAGTTATGCCATTGATGATAACTTCCTCAGTATGAAAGGGAAAAAAAAAGCCACTACAGCATCTTTAAGCTGTAAATTTAGCATAGACTGAACTGAACTGAACTTCATGAAAATTCCCTGCAAATGAAATTTGCCTATGTAGTCAGTGTGGTCTGCTATCAGTGAAAATAGTTATCAAAAACATTAACAATAATGAAGATCTGGCCAACTAGCTTAAAATTAGAATGTAAGTTTTAATATAATATCTCATTCTCCACAGAAGAAAAACTGTAAAAATTTGGTGGTTTTTAACGGGAATTGCGTGGTAAAAATACAAGTTGAGATATGAAGCTGTCAATACTTGATATTGATAGGCGTTTTTTTCTCCTTATTGAAGGGCTATGTAAGCTGAAATAGTCTTGAATAGCAATAAATATAGTGAATAATTTCTGTTAATATCCTCCTTTGTCAGTTTCTAGATAATTCGGCCACAGATATAAGTTCTTTCATATTTCAAAGCCATAATTTGATTTAAATTGAAGCAATGAAAGGAAACAGTAAAACAAAAGTGTGAACATCCATATGATCTAGTGTGTTTGCTCGTTTATACATACATGTATTTATATGTACGTATTTGCAAATGTTATATGCACACATATATATAAACATTTACTCACAGTTAGACAGTAAACTTTATTAGCATTCTGATTGTTCTCAAAGACTTCTTTTTCATTATTTCAAGAAGAATTCTATCAGAATCCTATAAATCTACATACATGAATGCTTATAACTGAGTAATGTTTACTAGAGATTATTTGATGAGAAGAATACCTATTTCTAAACTTTCATTTGTTCAGAAAGGAGAGCAATGGACCATTATTAGAATCGATGGATTCAAGATCAGAGCTCTTGTCAAGGACTGCCCTTCAGAGTGGAGCATTTACTGAAACCAGTACATCAACACATCTATCTAATATGTGTCTTATTTGAAAAAAGAAATATAATATTAACCATTTTAAGATTGCTCACTGCTTTTTCAGAGCTATATTGAAACTAATTAAGATGAATGACTGTTCAAGGCAATATTTCAATTAAACATTTCAAGTTCAGAAAGATATGTTTTTGGGGTGTGCTTATCTGTGTTTGAATGATTGTGAAAAAATGTGCAAAACTTGACTGAGATTAGCACTGCACCATTAATTCAAATCAAGCCTAGATATAAGCAGAATATATAAAGAAATAAATTTGCTTAGTGCTATGTTCAGCACTGTATTGGTTTCTGTCAAATCACAGAAATTATAGAAGACTGAACATCTAGGAGACCTGTCATAGTAAAGAATAAGCCAATTTATTCCAGTCAGTAACAGCTAATCTATTACAGTTTTGGAAATACTTTTGTGAGGGAGATAGCACTCTAAATTAGCCTAATTTATCTAGCTTTTTTGCAATATATTTGCAAAAAAGAGCTATTAAATAGAATATAATGAAAAAAACATAAAATGAAAGGAGTACTACAATATTCCCTAATTGCAGTGATTCTTTGTCTTATATTTTTAAGAGATCTGGTGAAGAGGTTGGACAGATAAATGTCAGAAGTTAAAGGTGGCAAATTACATATTTTTTGAAATTCAGGAGTTAAGAGGTGCTTGAGGAGTATTTTAAGCTAAATGATAATGTTTGGCCAGTCATCTTCATTAAAAGAAATAACCTGTTCTCACTTGAATAGTTGCAAGAGCTTTAAAGGACTTCGAAGGAGAAGTTTATTTTTATAATTTATTTAGAGCAACATGAAGATTTGCAACTGCTTTCAAAAAATTATTTTATACCAGTGATGGTGGAATGTTTGAACTAGCTGTATTAAGAATTACAGTTTCTTAAAGTTAAACTTCACCAGTTTAAGCTGAATGAAAGCTATACTGAAAAATATAATTATAATAAAAGCTAACAGATGTATGTAATCAAATTTTCATAGAATATATTTAAATCCATAAGAGAGAAAACCAGTATAAGATGTACTGTTTTCCTGGACCCATCATAATAAGGAGTTCAAGCAGCTGAAGACAGAGACCTATCAGACTCATTAACTAATATCACTCTTGCACTGACTGCCAAAACTGGTAATGATACACTCAGGAAACTACCACAGATTCCTTAATTGCTGCAAAAACGAGCATCAAAATTTATGGAACTAATTTTAAAACATTCAATATGAAAATAAAAAAAATATGCAGTTTGATATTTGTATTTCACACTCACCAGAAATATGCAATAACACTTAAATTTTGTATTACTATACTATTACATTATATCAGATTGCAATTGTATGACATTATATTATTATATAACATACTTATAATTTGCTGCTGTAACACTATTAGTATAATAAAAAACCTGATAGGCTTGTCACTTAAGACGAAAACTAAAAATATACAGTACTTGTGCACTTAGAAGACTAGGCAAGGTTCACTCCATAAAGCAAACATTAATTCTTTATTGCACACCTTAGCTCTACATGCAGAGTATAGGCAAAATTTGGCCCTTCAGAATAGCATCAGATCAATACTAAACAAAGATCTAGCTAAAGTAAACCGGCAAGAAAATACTGAGATTAGGAGAAAATATTTATCTCAGGCTTACGTAAATTTACAATAAATAATCTTGAACATTCCATGATGAAGTAACTTATGTAGAACAGCTTCACCCCATCAATGTGTGTTCAGCATAGCTGATCAAGTTGCTCAAGGGTATGGATAAGACTTAAAATCATCATCAGGCTTAATAATCTGTTGGTAATTGAATTTCTCAATGCTTCAAAATGCAACGTTACTGTACATATGTAGACATAAAAAATTAAGACATTTTAAAGTCACATAATTCATTGTCTAGGTGATGATGGCTTATTTCTATAAAAATGCATATTTATATATGAAAAAAATAATAATAGCTTCAACTCACCAATTTTTTTTTTCTTATTTGATCAGAGGGAATGAAGCAATCAATTGATGCTGTGCAGTGAGGATAACATTAGACATATTTAATATATATAAAAGAAAGACAAGTAATATATTTTATAAATTTGAGCTTATGTAAAAATATATTTCCATGAATCCCAAACTTTGTGTAATTCTACTGATACTTATTGGTTCAGTAAAAATTATTTTAAATAGTGTTGTTGGTATTTTTATGATTGCATTGAAATACCTTCTTCAAGCTATAGGAAAGAAGATGATTTTTTTTCAGTTAAAAATTAAATAAATGTCGTAAAACTCTTATGGTATCAAGGAAGGTGTTGGCTTTAAATGGGCAATCACCAAAGGCCTTGCATTGCTTTTTATTCCCTCTAAAATGATGAACTCTGCATAGGTATTTGCTAATTAAAGATGTGGGAGACAGTCTAGATTCAGATCTCATGGAGCAACATAGTTCTTAAATTTAGCTCAGCTAGAGACGGACTGCTCAGTGCTAAGGATAGAAGCTGTTCACTGACTTTACTCCAAGATAATGCATTAAACAGAAAGAGAATGTCTGTGTAGTTGTATAACTATGAACATTCACTAGATACTAGAAAAATATGCCCAGAATAATTTTTTTTATAATTTAAGGGGTTTCCAAAATTTTAAGGCAACAATATAAATAAAGAAGTTTGCTCATTCTCATGCAGAATATTCTGTACCTTATTCTGAATTACTACAGAGATTTTTATTCATTATAATTGCAGAATACCTCAAGATTAAATTCTGGATTTCATCCAATGACATGCGTATTTGATAGCATTGGGAGTCTGAGATTTAGTGGTTTTGGGAAGCTTAAGTATTATTAAACTTTTATTAACTAAGGATTTTCTCGGTGTAATTGAATAACTGAAAACACTCAAAACTTTGCTGAATTAACAGAGATTAAAACCATACAATACATTGAAAAATAAATCTTGGATTTCACTTTAAAATATTTTAATTTGTAATAAAGCAAAACCAGTATTGATGGTTTATATTTACTTGTCCAACAATATATTCTTCCCATCTTCAGCTCAGTTTTTTCTGCACAGATATTTATAGGAGATATTAGGCTTAGTCCAGAGAGCTTTTATTTTTTTATTCTATGGTTTTGTTTCCAGTCTTCATGTACCAGCACATTTTCAATAAAAAATAAACTTCTAAACCATGATGTAATTTAGTGTGCTAATGTCTTAATACCACTAAGTTTTTCAACTATTTTCCTACTTATTATGGTAAAAATATAAAAGCAGATTCTCTCAGAAAATTAGAGAAGATCTGGTTTTAAGATTTTTTTTTCCCCAAGAAAGCATTGTGGTTTAACACCAACTGGTAACTAAGCACCACACAGTTACTTGCTCGCTCTCCTCTGGTGAGAAAGGAAAGAAAAAGGGAAGGGTAGAAGTTAGAAAACTCATGGGTTAAGGTAAAGAAAGTGTAATAGGTAAAGAAAAAGCCACATGTGGAAGCAAAACAGAGTATGGAATTCATTCACCGCTTCCCATGGGCAGGCTGGTGTTCAGCCTTCTCCAGAACAGCCAGGCTACATCACATTCAATGGTGACTCAGGAAGAAAAGTGAGTTCAGTTCAAATGTCCCTGCTTTCTTCTTCTTCCAACAGCTGTATAAGTTGAGCATGATACAATACATTATGGAATATTTTTTGGTCAGTTTGGATCAGCTGTCATCTCTGTTTCCCTTCCCAACTTCTTGTGCACCCCCAGCCTACTCACCAGTGGAGTTCACAAGTATCATGCTATTGTACAAATTTTGCAGCTTGTGAAAAGGCTGAAGTTCTGTGCTCTTTTCCTTAGGTCTAGTACAACATCCTTTTAAAACCAAGACTACATCTTCACAGTCATCTATTTGTCATTCAGTGCAATGTCTTATAACCAATAACATATGTGAAAGATAATTCCAGGCTCTGGAAAAATTTATGTTTCTTTTCAGCTGGTACACACATAAGAATGCAAGTGTACACAATGAACAAAGGCCTATACAATTTGTAAATCAGAGATAGTTCCAATTTTTTTTCCAGATCCACCAAATGGATCCACACTAATAATTTGTAGAATGTGTGACTATTGCTGTTTAGAAAGTGTGAAGAAAGAGTTTATTGCAATCAGATTCCTTGAAAGTATGGAAAGAAAAAGATACTTAATTTAAACATCAATATTTACTTTGCTCCACTCTTTATAATAATTTCTGTTGGTTTGTGGTAATTGTTATGGTAACCACCAGACATTTTTAGGTTTTGAACTCTGTTTTTACTCTGGACTGCAAAAATACCTCAATGAAACCTTTGAACAATAGACTTGTACTGAAGTTATTCTCAGTTGAAGTGGGCAGGTTTCAGATTCTTCCTTTTTTCTACCTTACTTTGTAATACACTCATCAGAATGTCGATGCTGAATCTCAGAAAACTCCATACTGAAAATAATGTCAACGTGTGTGTGCTTGCCAGAGTAGAAATGTTCTAGCTTTGCCAGAGCAGAAATGTTTCAGCAGGAAAAAAGCTTAGAAAGAAAGGGTTTGATCCACTCTGGTTCCTCCATGTCGCAGTAATTAGCTTCAAATGATATGGCTATCAAAGATTTATAGACTTTAAGCTTGTGACTAGTGGCCCATCGTGAAAAAAGTAATTGCTAGCATAAGTCACAAAGCTGACTAATGATGCACTGATCTGCCATAGAGCATTTTCTGGGCTTGGTAAATGGACATTTGAGATACATGAAACACTCCAATAACAGAATGTCAGCCTGAGAATGCCTGGCTTCTTTCCAGAGAATTCCCGAGTAATGTCCCTGTTTTTCTAAGGACAAATTACAGATGTAGTTGAAATTGTCTCAAAGGACTGTTACCACCAGGAGTCACAAAAAGAAAATTAAAGTTTTGCTTTTGCTCAGAGCTGTAGAATTTTTTGTCAATTGGGAAGAAAAAACAAAAGTAAAAGGTGTCAGGGATATTGCCATAATTGCATTGATATTGATAAAAAGTTGTTAAAAATGAATGTATGAACAAGTATATGTATATATGCATGTATGTATATCACAATTTTTTTGACTGAATTATTCATAGACCTTAGGACATCAATGTATTTATGACTATTCAGTCTAAATCAGCAAGATGCATGATTATGTTGCGGTAAATAACATTAAACTATGCTATCAAGAGGCCAGAACTTAGTGGCTACTGAAACAAAACAGAAAGCAAACAAATCCAAACCTAAAAAAACTCCAAGAAAACAAACTAAAGCCACAGCCAACCTGAAATAAACATCACCATCTCTTAGAAAATCTTGCTATTTTAATTGCAAGGATCACATCCTTCTTGCATCTGAACGCCTGGCAAACTAACTTCTGGTTGACAGGTATGTAATATTTGAACCAAAAAAAAGATAGTCCATACTTCTGACAATTTCTTGTAAGTCTTCTGTAGTTTGGATCATCTCTAAACTTTTACTTCATCAATATCAGATCTAAACGAATGTCAATTTTAAAAAGTCATCCTTGTGGGTCAGTGTCAAGTATCTTGATTACGGAGTAGTGCCCTAAGTAACATGTGACCAGATAAGAATCCAGTGTTGAAGTAAACTCCCACTTCCAGAAGTCAAATGAGAGGGATTTACAGTAATTAAACTGAGTCAGAAACTGAGAGATAACTTATCTGACTATAAAGGGACTTTCCAGAGACTTTTTTCCAGTTACAGCATAATTGCAAAATTTATAAGCAAGCTTGGATTGGTCCTGTAACTCTTCCTTCTCAATGTAAGCTCCTTCATTCTTTACCTACGAGCATCTTGCCTTCATTTCTCCTTAGTGAAACATGAAGTCATAGAACATCCCATGTTCAAAGTATCCTCAAATCATCAAGTCCAAATTTTCATGAGAAATGAGCTTAGATGAGATTATTTAGTATCATGTTCAACTGAATCTTGAAAATCTCTAATAATAGGCACTGTACTACATCCTCAAGGATGTTGTTCTAGTGATTGATTTTTCTCATTGTAAAAAAATTGTTTCTAATATCAAGATGAAACCTCTACTCTTGCAAACTGTACTTGTTATTCCTTGTCTCCTTGTTTTGGTTCTGCAATGGCAATGGGTGCTCCAAGAAGGACCTGCGGCGGGCCAAGCCTGAGTACATCAGTGACAGTCATTGAACCTCTGTGATAGCATATTTGGGATTGGCCAAAAGCCCATGGAGCTTAGCAGATACCTACCTGCAACCTGTGCGGGACCCCACACCAGAGCAGATGGATGTCAGAAGGAGGCATGAGAAGCTTGTGCTGAAGCAAGTTCCTGGAAGGACCTGTAGCCTCCTGGAGAGAGGGACCCAGGCTAGAGCAGGTTTGCTGGCAGGTCTTGTGACCCCAAAGAAGACCCATGTTGGAGCACTCTGTTCTTGAAGGACTGCACCAATTCATGAAAAATTGCCTGTGGGAAGGACTCACACTGGAGATGTTTGTGGAGGACTGTCTCCTGTAGGAGGGATACCACGCTGGAGCAGGACAAGGGTGTGAGGAGTCCTGTGCTTGAGGAGGAAGGAGCGGCAGAGACAGTGTGTGATGAACTGAGCTCAACTCCAGTGCTCAGTCCCCATGAGCTGCTGTGGGAAGGAGGAGGTAGAAAATTTGGGAGTGAAATTGAGCCTGGCAAGAAGAGAGGGGTGAGGGGATGATGCTTTATAATTCACTTTTTATTTCTTATTTTCCTACTCTTATTTGATTGATAATAAATTATACTAATTTCCCCAAGTCGAGTCTGTTTTGCCCATTTTAATAGTCGATGACTGATCTCTCTCTGTCCTTATCTTGACACATGAACCTTTAGTAAATTTTTCTCTCCACTGTTTAATTGAGGAGCTGGAGGGATGTAGTGGCTTTTGTGAGCACCTGAGGCCCAGTCAGGGTTAAGTCACCACATTTGTCCATGTGGCTCCTTGTGAAGAAAGAGCCTCTTTCCTCTTTGTAGCTGCTCTTTGATCACCATGGTCCAGTTACAAAAAGGAAGCAAAATATTTCAACTTCAAAATTCCCTGTAGATTGCAATTGCCTAAAAGTTACAAAATTGAGATTCATATCACTAAGAAAGAGCAGGATGTGTAATCCAGGTTCCCCATCCACAGACTAAATGTTCAATAGGCAATTATGAATAAGATGGGCCTAATAACTGACTTAAAATTTCACATGGTCTTTCTCTGTCTTTCCTCATGAATGTGTTTGGTGTTTAGTGAATGTTGTATGGGTGGGGTCTCGATTCAGAGGCCAAAATTATTAAGAGACAAAAGTTTGAAACATTTCTACCTGGAATGTCTGATGCTTGGCTGTAATCAGCTGCTTTCTCAAAAAGCTGTACTGACATTCCCATTCATCAGAAGCATATGGACTATTTAAACAACCATTTTACCAAAACAGAAAAAAAAGTATGATATGCCAACATCTCTCACATTCCAATAAATATAAAGGTAGCCCATGAAGCAATGCTGGCCAAATTAAAATAATTTTTTGGCCTAGGTGATTAATGGTTAAGCCAAGCTGCTTGGGAGAAATGAATTTTATACCATTTTACACTAGTAAAATAGCATAATTCATCTGAGCAACTTTAAATCCTTAACTAAGTTACATCGTATTGATTATTTGGACAGGTACCTGGACAGCTTGAAAAACTCAATCTTAAACCTTTTCCATTACAATTATTCTTTCTCTGTTATTAAAGCTTTGACTCAAAGATTATCTGTAATCATATTGTTAGATTTAATTGTATATATTTTGCTTACTTTTTATTTATTTCAGTAATATTCATTATACATAAAGTTGAGGGTGATTACATTAGATTTTAGAGATCTGAGGAGTATGTCTGTTTAGTGATTTTTTTATAATTTACACCACTGCTTCTTTAATTCGTCATCTCCCAGTTTTCAGATGTGTAAGTATAGTTGGATCTTAATTTCATGAAGAGCCAAAAGTGTGACTGAACCAGCTGATATTACCTGGTATCAGATCTATAGAGGTATAAATTGAGGGCCATTTTGACAAAGTACTGTTCTACACTGAAAAAAATCCCCACCCCCAGCAAACTGAAAATACAACTACACAAAAATCAGTTTGCTCTCTGTTGCAGACAAGAAGTGGAGGAGGAAAAATGTTGAACTGAAAAATTTAGAAATTTCATTATAGCAATTCACCAGCATGCAAATATATTCATTAAGCTTTGGCCATACATTATGTCAACTTTGTCACAGTAATATCATTCTTTAATCTTTACAATATTTCTGTGGAATATATAAAGTGTTTTGTTTGTTTAAATAAAATTAAAAATTGAAATATATAGCATGACGGCAGTTTGTCTGATTCTGTAATTACTGGTACAGTGTCATATGCATTTTATGTACTTCAATAGCCATATACTTGAACTGATTTGTAGACTTGAAAGAGGAATGTTATTTAAACCACATGGGAAAGTTCTGATCCTAGAAATCCTTACTCAACATATGATTTTTTCTCTGGGAAATATTTCAAGTATTATGCAGATACTGCGAATACATTGTGAGTTTCAGAGTTTCAAAATATCTGCAAAATGGACCATACACTAACCGTAAATCATATTGGAAACAGTCAATACAAACCAGTCCACTCAATATTTATGAAACAAGGTGTTTTGTTTATCACGAGCAGATTTATTTGAAAAGAAACTTGGAAAACTTAGTAAAAATAATAACTTAACTGTCAAACACCAACCAATTTATATCCATAGTTTAAAGAATCTTCTTTCAATCAATCACCACATTGGTACAATTCTGATTTGTGTATACACACACACGCATATAATTGTCCTCTTTTGTATTAATGTTCTGTATTTAACAATAACAGTAACGCTGCAATAGGTTCTAAAAAAAGAGGGCAGGTCAAAATTATGGTTGAAAATAATCGGCTGAAAAGAAAAGAAATTACATTCGTTATATTGCATAAGTGTTCCTCTGCTTTTCTCTTTCTGCTTTTATCAATTGCCTCTGCAAGCTGTTCCAGCAGTGCAACTGCTGGCAAGTGGTTTGTCATATTACCTAACCTAGAAATTAAGGCACTTTATAATACCAGAAAAACCCCAACAGGAGCCACCTTATAAATATTTTGTAAAGAGAGAGAAATTTTTATTATCATAAATGCCACAGTGGAGTCACTAAGAAACCCTGGTGATGAGCACAGGATGAAAGAAAAACTGTTTTTGCAGCTTACATGTAGGAATTAGAACACAACTGAATTGTAAGTTCCCTTGGGTTATGAATAAATCTCTTTAGCAATTTTAGTGAAGATCATTGGTATTTCGTCACAACATGTTTTTTTAATGAAAAGGGAGTTTAGGAAAAAATAATAAAAAAATAATAATTATGGTTATAATTTTTAAAATAATTTTTGTACAAATGGAAGACCAAAATACTCAAATGCTAACTTCACAAGGAAATTTGAGAACTAAGTAAATAATGGACTGAATAGCTTGCAAATGTCTAAAAGTAATATTTAGCTATTTAAGTAGTCCCTAAGTTACATATTGAAGTTTCAGATACCACTAATAATTCCAGCATTTGAAAATACTACCACAATTTTACAACTTTTAAAATATCAAATTTTTTCCCTTGAAAAGGGAATTCAGTTTTTAATGTGCTCTGATACAATATGTACTTATTAAGAAGTTATGTTCTGCCTTCAGAAATATGAAGTATGATGAAGTATGATCTGATTTACTGAAGCATTTGTCTACCATGAAGGTAGTTGAGGAGTATCACTGTATTTTTCAGTCCTCAGCAGTGTTGTAATTAATTTAAAGTGAAATGCTTCTTCTGTGCATATTTGTGAAAAAGTACTTGCTTTAACATCGTCCTTATTTTACAAATTTCTGTGGAATCCAAGGTATGTAAAATTAGGATTCTACATCATAAGGCTTAAAGTTTGTCTGTTTCCATTAAATATCTCTGTGAGAAATATATTGTCATTTAATTTGTTTGTCCTCAAGTTACATGAAGTTTAAGTGTATTGTGTTTGAAAGAACTGCTTAGGAGGATGTTTGCCTTATTCAATCTGTGACAAACTAAATTTTCTGAAAATTTGTACGAGGATGATATTTTCTCTTCCTTCAAGCAACTGTACCTGTTCAGCAGGAAGAAATAAATGGAACATCAGGACTGAGATGGAGCAAGCAGGAAGCTGGCAGTACGCACAGACTTTTGGAGGTTCCGACAGAATGACAGCTCTACCTTTGGTAAGGAGTTTTTCTGAAGTCAAGCCTCAATGGTGATAGTAGGGCTGTGCTGAAATCCAGGGAAACACTGAACTTGCTGAAAAAGAAGAGGTTAGGCTAGACTGAGGACTGTATCAATTACTGCAAATGAAAGACATTATTTTTATATCTTTCAGTTTAAGTTGTATCACACAGATCTGAGATTTCCTTACATAAGTGTGTGAGGCATTTCATAATGAAATAAATTACATATACCTATTCTGCTTAAGTTACCCAACTATCATCTTCAAACTTCCATGGAGACATGGGAGGGCAGATGCTTTTAGTTCTCTGGATATCTCTGAGTAGCTTTCAGCTGAACTTCCTTGAACTCTCCACAGATCTGTGCTTTGCTGTTGAGGGCAGGGAGATGGAGCTCTTTATGACATATGTGGCATCAGGTCCCTGCTTGCTTTAGCTTGCACAGAATCTCTTCAAAACCGTTCCTCTCTACCTCTCATGAATCTTCCCCATGTCCTTCAGGAACAGTCTGCTCCAGCATAGCTCCTCCATGGTCCACAGTTCTACTAGGAAAGCTGCTCCTGTATGGTTTTCTTTCTATGGCTCACAGTATCTGACAGGAATGTGCTGTAGAATGGGCCGCAACACGGGCTGGAGTGTGGATATCAGCTCCACTGTAGGTTCTTAGTGTCTGGAAACATTATTTTTTTCATTTCCATGGACTGGTGTGTTACATTTATCGTGGTCACAGTAACTCAGGAATTACGGGATTGCTCTCAAGAAAGACTTTCAGCTCTTCAAAAGCTGAAAACCTCTATTTTTAAGTATACAATTTATTGGGATTTAATTTAATTACCTAAATCAGTTAAATAATGTGGCAAATGGACTGGTGGAATATGAGGAGCAGAAAAAGATGTCTGCAACAGGAATGGTAATGAATCCGTTAGCCTTCAAAGGGAGAGGAAAAGGCAGATGAATATCACCTGTGGAAAACTGAGTGGCTTCCTGGGCAAGATATGGAGAAAATTATCTGTAGTAAAATTAGTACCTCTGCTGAGCCTATAAATATTACCATCTTCTTAATATTGTAGAGCTTTATTTTAAATATGTAGGCACTGGTAAAAAGAAAAGAGAGAAAGCTTTCCTAGCTCCCATGTTAAACAAAGTGGTGTTGATGCTGATATTTAAAGCACATTAAAATAAAGTGACATTGAACACTGGTTTTCTTTTAACAATGAATATTTCTGCTTTTTGTTCCCTCAAATCCTTTTTGCTCTAATCTCTAATAATCCAAATTTCATTGTTCCATTCTTTTCAGACACTTTAGTACAAGAAGCAGACTCATCAGCAATAAATGCTGTTTCTGTGTATGATAAGCGAATGTCTTTATAGTGAGCTATAACATGCAATAATGTACAAAAATCAATAAATATGTAGTGCTCCAAGATATCTGTCTGTCTATTAATTGCCAGCAGAGTGACAGATTGATGCTTGTTAAAATATATTCAATTCATGCTGTGAGATCTCAGAGTGCTGAGTAGAAAAAATGCCAACTAGAAATACCCAAGTCAGCATAAAAGATTAGCAGTAAGTTTTCAAAAAGATGGAAATACCAGTCAGCAGAATAAAAACTACATTTCCGCATGATTTTGATCTTTTTAAGCTAAGAATATTCCAGTGCAATTTAATAGAATAGAGTATAAAATATCTCACAGTTAACCTGTCTACTGAGTGCACAGTTTAAGCCCTACTAACTTACACTAAGTGGTAAAAGCAGGTACCCAGTGCCAGGTCTCACAAGAGGAGCAGAAGAGAGTAGGGCAGTGCTTTTGGTCCCTGCACAGAGTTCAAACTGCTAGTGGCCGAGTATGGCTGGTCTCTAGGGAGAGTCAGTGACCAGAGTGAGCCCTGGCTGTTTGCATGTGCAGGGTAGTACTCCTTACCCATTGCTGGGTTACTGCCTGCTCTTCTTGCCCACAGGTTTAGGCTGCAAACCTGATGGTTTTAGTGACACGGCAAGTGGTTTTCACTGCAAAGTCAAACTAGTCGAATAAATTTACACAGATGTTGAAATACAGCTCAAATCACAGAACTGAGGTACAAACTCCAAGTTCAACTTGATTATGTTTTAATCCAGATTTGCCATGAAAAGTGAGAAGGTACAAAATTGAATCAGGCATTCAGTTAAGTTAGGCAGAAATGTCATTTGGTTATGCTACTATTTCTTAACTATTTACTTACAGCCTGAACTAAAATTTTCTGCAGCCAATGAAAATTTCTAGTGGGCTTTCAGTCAGACAAAAGGATTGCAAAGGAATGTTTTCCTACCTCTTTTCCTAGCTGTTTTTGGTATTTCTTTGTATTTTTCAGTCTTTCTGTTTGTCAAATACTCTTAGACCTAGTCCAGCTATATTTTCATTTCTATTTCAAATGTAGGAGGGGAGAAACAGCAGCACAGAAAATGTAAGTATACAACATTTCACCTATAAAAGCAAACATTATATGGGAAAAAACTTACAAAACCTATATGCAGTCTGTTGGGCATTCACTGATATCAAAGAATTTGATGAGGAAAGGTGTAAATAGCAACGTACTACAACTTGATGGCTTGCTCTAATATTTTTACTAGCATTCACTCTGTACATTCTATACCCAAACTGACTGTTTGGGGAAGTTAAAACCTGAAAACATACACTCAGATGACAATGGTTCAAGGCACAGCAAATGTTCACCTTTCAAAGGTTCCAATAAAACGGAGTATTAATTTTCAGAAGATTTTAAGCATGCTGGTTCTGCGCCAGAAAGTTTTAAGAGCAGAAAATTGACAAGATTTTTCTTTACCTTGAAGTACTGCTCCTAAAGATAGGATAACTTTTTCTGCTTTGCCAGAAATTCAAAACTTGAATACATTCTTTACACCCTTTAATTTTCCAGGATGCCTTTGCTAAAATGCTTCTCCTATATATTTCTGAGCTGTTGTTTGCTCTCTGATTGTCATCTGACATATTACCCAGCATTAGCTAGTGAGCTCAGAAATGGTCAGAGATAGAAATACCATTTAATCTTCAAGGCCTGAAAGTGCAAAGCTGATTTTTGAATGGCAGTATTTAGACACAAATTCATTACTCTTGTCCCTAGAAATGAAAATGTGAAAGAGTTAAGGTATCATATTATCTAATATGCTTATATGCTTATATTTTATTTTGATCTTCTCTTTCCTTTTCCTTTGTTAATGTGGGCAGGTTTACAGAGATTGTAGAAGACTAAATGAAGTAATTATATTGTTTCTTCTCACTGCAATAAAGGAAGCCCTAATAATAGTCTATTATCTTTCACATTATTCCCATTGTTCTTTCAGAAAATACTGTGCCATTCTAGGAAATGGATTTTTTTAAATTTTGTTTATGAACTTAGATTTTTAACTCTTTTTTATTTCTGTGTGCAGCAATGTATTACTCATAAACAGTCAACAGGAAGACTTCAAAAAAGTGTCTGTTAGTAGACTCAAAATTAAACACAGGCTTTTCATAGGGTGAAAAATCAACAAAGTTCATAGCTCTAGAAAAAAAACCAGAAAGAAACCTGTTACATCATGCTTCCATTTGAAATGTTAGAAATTAAAATATAAGTCAGTGTGCAGAATATACAAACAGGACCAAATTCTGGTTGTGTTGCTTTTCCTGACAGTCCTATATCCGATAGCATTGATGCGAAACACCAGGGGACACACATCTTAACAGAAAATATAGTGTATCATGAGCTGATACGGCCTTTATACATGTAGTTAAGGAAAAAATAATGAATTCAATGTAATTAAACTACTTCTACAGTAGAGCTGGGAATACAGACAGGAAGACTTGGGCTAACTGCCTTTTACATTGTAGGATTTTAGAATCCCAAATGGCAGCTCAAAGGAGTCAACCTGCTGAACCCTTCAGTGGTCAGTCAGCAAATTTAGTATATAGCTGAATGAAAGCACTAATTAAGAAGCTGAGAAAAAGGACAGGATGCAAATTATGCTTCTTGAACACTATATCTAGAACTGCAGAGAGGTGTTTTGTTTCTGTTTTGAGTCACAAGTCTAAAAGTAGATCTATATTTCCTTGGAGTTATTTTATAGACATCTTAATTGGGTATACAAAAAGAAGCAAGGCGTGCTTACATTTTGTGTAATATCCAAGTAGTGAGAAAAGGATTGTAGATAGACAATTACCTTCTTTCTTTTAGAGAATTTAAAATTCCTCTTTAACACTGGTTAAAAAATAAATTCTTCTAGAGATGAGGACAATAATCAAAATCCTTCTTTTCAGTGAGGTGAGTTCTTCCAGATTAAATTTGCTTACTCCTAGAATAAGTTAAGCTATTTCTGGCTGCTCTCCTGAATCTATACTTCAAGGCACAGAGGTCATGCTTCAAAGGAATGGCTCGATATATTAGTAAAAGCATCTTTACTGTGCAGATGATGGAGCACTGGAACAGATTGCCCAGAGAGGTTGTGGAGAACCACTCACTGTAGACACTCCAGAACCATCTGGTTGCAATCCTGTGCAATGTACTCTGGGAAGACCCTGCCTGAGCAGACAGGTTGGATGAGGTGACTCACTATGGTTCCTCCCAACCTGATCCAACCTGTGATTCTGTGATTCTGCATGATCACCCATAACTACTGCCTGGAGGGAGTGGCAAAATTAAACCTTGGTCTTGGGAAGAACCAGAGAATCCATTTTTTTGCTCAAGGGCTGTAGACACACACCTGTGACGTGAAGGTTTGCGGTTCTACTGCTTCCTCTAAACATCTGTCTGCTGAAAGATGTAAATCTCACTGGGATGAGTTTTATGTGATTGCGTGAATTCTTAATTCAGCTAAGCACCATTTTTTTAAAGGATATCTGGCTTGATGGCAGGCATTCAGAGTGGGGGATTCTTCTCAACTAATTTACATATCAAACGGAGGTATATATAATTTAGGTGGAAATGGGTGCCTACCTAATATTTCTAATTTCCCCCTTTTTATACTTCTGGTATGGGTCTGGCTGGGGAGTAGCTAACTTTCTCTGTAGCAATTCCCATAGTGTCATGCTTTGGGTTTGTAGATAAAACAGTGTTGATAAGACTCCAGGGTTTTGGCTACTGCTGAAGAATGCTGCACAGCACCAAGGCTGTTTTTCCAGCTTGCTATCACCACTGAAGGCCAACAAGAGCAGGGGTGAGCAAGAAGATTGCAGTGGCTGTGGGGCAGGTCTGGTAGCAGTGTCAGTCTGGGACAGTCAGACATGAAACACCTGAACATTTCAAATTATACTAACACATCAATATTTAAGCACCTAAATTTTACCACTAGATTATATTTAGATAATAAAATTTGAAAAAGTTGAAAATTATTTCCACAATTAGCATTTAGTTTCTTTTTCTGAAAAATAATAATGAGGCAGTTCTTCCCATTGGTATCTCCCAGTAATAATTTGAATTGATAAATTAATATATATGCATGAAAGCATTGCCCCTTGAGATCTTCAGAATTCAGCAATAAATAAATATTCATGGTATTGCTCTCTCTTTTCTAAAGGATGACACCTGAAAATAAAACACATTTATTTTTAATGGAATACATGCTCTAAATGGCTCTAGTTCAAGAAATGGAACTTTCATGAGTGCAGTTGTTATCCTTTCAGCTTCTAATTGCTCAGGGTTATGACATGATAGTAATTATTTAGTAATTATCTTTTTTCCAGTATTCTAAGCACTGTCATTGAAAAACTGCTTGTTTTTCTTGTTTTCTGGAATACAATACTCATTCAGATAGAAGTTTACGTGAATAATTTTAATTTAATATAAATTATAAATAAAAAATATTCGTTTAGGAGTAGGAAATTATGTAACTCTGCTAATGTTTTGTTGTCTTAAGTATGAAATAAATGAATCATAGCTCTTCCATACAAAAATAAATGGACATAATTTTGATATAAATTCATGCTCATTTCTCAAGATAATGTGATAAAAGTGTTTTGAAAAATCTCTTCTTTGTTGAAAGGTGTTTAAACCGTCTCTATGTTAGACACATTATTTGGCAGCAGTTGGCTTCTTAAGGTAATATGACAACGAGTTTATTACTTGGTTTGATGTTTGGCTCTCTGGAAAAATATATATTATCCAGTATGTGTTTTTTTAAAAAGTTTAACTCTGTTGTCTCACATTCCTACTCACATACTGAAATACACTGAAATGTTTCTCATTACATACAAAATATTCAAAGACATAATTAAAAAAAAAAAAATTATGAATCCTGAACCTTTTACAGCAGATTTAAGAACATACAGATTGCTCATTTTTGCTCTTCTCTTTTAGAATGCTTTGTGTTTCTCTCCATGTGATGTAAGATAACAATAGTTTTAAATGAGGGTTCTGCAAAGTGCTTATGTGACACGGAAGTAGAAAATTATTACAAGTAAATTGGCTGCTAATTTATGATTTTCAAAGGCTTTTCAAGACACATTAAGACTCCTATCTCTTATCAAAAGACATAACATCAATGCTACTATCAAATTCTGTAAAAAAAACAATGACACTTCCAAGCACTTTGAGGAGAGCTGGGAAATCAAAAAATGAGATGAAAGAACTACTATGCCAAGCAAAAGCAACCTGCATTTATTCCTTTCCAAAATTTTACAAGATTCTGTGTTACATCTCTAATAAAAGCACTTACCAGAACTGTAAGGGGAATGCTTTACAACTTGTTCAAACAAGTGGAAATACATTTTGCAAATGAAATAAGTCAGTTAACACAGGTAAGATTGCAGAACATGTCTGAGAGAGGAGCTCTGTTGTATTTTTGCGTTTTTCTTGACTTTAAATTGGTTGTGGCTTTACATATCTTAGAACAGTTTTCTTTTAAAACAGGTCTATATACTTTTACATAATTGCTTTAGCATGGTAACTTAAAGAAATTTACACCTCTTGCCTTCTCCCAGTAGAAAACTGAAATGAATTCAAACTCAAGTTCCTCTCTTTCATATTACATAACTTAATTTTATTATCCCTTTGTTAATCATACTTTTAATATGAATTCCAAATTAAACCTGGAAAACTGAGCTGAGATTAATTTTCTATATATTTTTGTTTACCTTAAAATGTACTTAAGAATATTAGAAATAAGTGGTAATATAACTGCTACAGATTGATATAGCAGCAAGGAACAAGAGAATGAGTGCAAGTAATATTGTTTTATGCAAAGTATTTCAGAAAATTATTTTTTTCTACGTTTTAATTTTTTTAAATGTTTTGGAATTACTTTTATCTTAATATAATTACACATAATTTTTTAAAAATGAAATATTGCTACTAGATTCTGTATTTTTTAAAATTTGTTTCTGTCAAAGTATTGTCAAGTGCTTTCACATTATATTTCTTTTAGTCTATCTATAAAAAAATTTGAGTAGCCAGTAGTCAGTGATTCTATCAAAGTAGGAGATTAAATGTTTAAACTACAGCAATCCTAATGTCCACAGAATAACAAAATTAGATGTCAGTAATAGAACAGATGAAATATTTCTTACAGATGATAAAATAGAGAAAAATAATATATTGTATTGACAATGACAAAAAAATCCCAAGTTAAAATGTTGCTTTGAAATCAAATTTTTAATACTTAATGTTGTTAGAGGGAAATACACCGCTCCGGATTTGACAAGCCAAGAGAGAGATGAGGTTCCATACCCCAGGTCCCAGCCATAGAGAGGCTGAAGATTCCAGCAGACACAAGTACACAAATCACACACACACAGGTAAATGCATGCATACCTACATGCACACATGGGCAGCAGCCCCAATTCTCACACAATCATTCAGGTCACTGGCATGAAAACAAACAGCACCAATGGGCTTATCCATTTGACCTGACCTTCACTTTCAGTCACAGACTCTCTGGCTAATCTGCATTCACTGCAGCTGCTGGCAGCCCAGACTCCCATAAATGCACGTAAATATAAGACGCCCTTACTGGGAAACAGCTGAAAGCAGAGATCAACTCACACCCTCATACACACAGGACCAAGAGTCCTCACCCAGGTTAGTTTAGAAAGAAATATAATAGGAAGTCAGGATAGATGTCTCTGATCAGGCACAGGGCATAGCCAGACAAGCACAGGGACCAGCTCCTCCCTTTTATTCCCTTATCCTTCTATTTCCCACAACTGTTACTCCCCAAATCATCTAACCCTCTCCCTTTTCCTGCCATTGGTACCTCCTCTAAATATCCAAAAGGAGTCCTGTGCAATCCCAAAATGTTCTTCCACTGTATCTTATAATGGTCTACAGCCCCTGGGCAGCAACCCCCATCAGTCTGAAAAGTGTTCTGGAGAACCTCTCCCCTGACTCCTTCTGATGGGTTTCACACTTGGATGCTTAGGCTGAGGCTATTCTGTTAGGTTTCCAGCTTGCCATTGTGTTTCCCTGTGCTTCTCTGGGCTTGTGAAGATGGACTTTTGGTAAGCTGATGAGCCCTGTGACAGGTCTGGGAATAGCCAGACAGACTATTTTTGGGTATCCTCATCTGCCATAGTCTCTATGTGTTCCTTTGTAGGTGGAAATAAGTTTTATTCCTTTGTAGGTGTGGAAATAAGATTTTTTTAACCACAAAATCTATCAAGTATCTTTCTAGAAAAATTAATTTTAAATTTTACTTTAAATAAATAAAATAATAAAAAAGTGTGAATATATTTTAACCAGATCTGGATACTAATCGTATATTTGGAATATTATACAGAAGTTAAATTTGTTCTGAAGATTCCTTTGGGCACTGAAGTGAATGAAGCAGAGACAATGATTAGTAGACAGTATACCACCACATCTGACAGTCTGAAGCATGACTCAAACATTGCTAGAAGCCTCTAGGACTGGGAGAAATAAATCACATCAAATAAAAGAAAAGCCATTGTAGATAGCAGCTGTGGAAAAAATATGTAATAAGACTTATTTCAATTAGAGTCACACAGATGAAAGTGAGAAGGGTTGAACTGATTGCAATTCAAAGAGATAGGTGCTTCAACAACTTCAGTCTCCTGTGAAGCATTAAAAGATAACTTAAAAGCAAATTTTTAAGAGAAACATCTCTGGAAGGACCACCATTGATTCAATTTCAGCACTTCAGCCTATATTTCTAAAATGGTAAAATGAATATAACCTTAAACAAATAAACTGAGATTAAAAACTTAACAGGAAATATGTGGGTTGACATAGATTGATCTGATATGTGAAGGATGCCTATAGTTCTGGCTTGGTGTGTTCATTGGGAGATAATTGCATCAGAAGTGCAAAAAACAACTTTTATTTTATGGATTTTGCAGACCTATCACATCAGTAATATTTTATTTTATTGAGTCACTTTTGAGAAAGTAATGATCTCAATAGAAAAAATTAGTTTGAAAAATAGGTAGGATCAAAATGTCGGTGTCAGTCAAGGACATTTTATGATCATGAACAGAAAGCACTATATTTTAGCATTTGATTAATTAGATACATACATGCTAGAAGTCATGCTATTGAACAGAGTTGAACCTACACTCTGTTCTGCTTTATTTATAAAATAAGTAAGCAGAAAACAAATCCCATTGAGTGTTACGCCTCTAGGAACCAAAGGCTTGCTCCTGCCTATGGCATGATTTCTTATCCCTGGCTACTTATTGAAGGAAGCCTTTTAAACATGAGAGCCTCTTTTCCTTTAGGGAAGAAAAAAAAAAAAAGTCAAAGAAAGAAGGAAGACATCTTTCCAAAGGCATCAAAAATGCAAAACATATTTAGTGGGTCTGCAGATATGTATAAATTTACAGGAGACATGTTGAAGAAAAATGACATATTAAAATTTTTGTGAGACAGTATTAAATTTTCATCTCTACCCAATCTGATCTGGCATATTTAAAAAACATATATAGATTTTTTAGGTAATTCTTCTTAAAAAAGATCCAACATTATGTAGATAATGCCATTAACCTAAGAGGAAATAGATCCTACTTATAATCACATTAGTCCAATATTGATGCCACACATCAGCTCTGACACCCTGAGTGTGCACAGAACACACTGGCCATCATAGGAAAACTGCAGACATGGAGCTGCAGAGGTCCCATGTGCAAACAGCCTGTGGGACTGACTGTACCATTGTTGGTCTTTATCTTTAAAGGCTGTGCTTAGAACTCTTTTTTAGAGAATGCTGTCTAGGAGTCAAATCAGAAAGTTACTGTTCTGCATTTCCAGCTGTCAGTCATACTTTTCATCTGAACTGGTGACTGCCCATGTCAGTACTTCAATCTCTTTCAAATAAAAACAGATTCATTTAAACTACCATAAAAATTACTTGCAACTCTACTTGAAAGTGTACAAACCTGTATATGCCTATGTCTTGTATGCCGAGTATCAGATAGGATAAGATATTAAAGGAAAATATTCTCCTTTAACATTCCCCTTATCCTAACTTATTTGTCTAGTGCTTAAGATGCTTACCAGAGAGAAAGGTAATCTTTGATCATTCAATATCTGTCAAGAATAAAAAAATTAACAAACAAGCAAACAATTGGTACAACCATTCTTATTTGTTTGAGAATAGTCCAGGAAAACATACTTATTGTCCAAGTGAATATCCTGAATGTGAGTTTGAAGATTTTCAGTCTCACTTTCTTTCCAAGGAATATTTTTTAATCTTTGCCACGGGTATGAATCTTAATGACTTTGATGGGAGAAAGTGAGGTTATTTGTCCTGTTTCGTTTACCTAGAGTGAGCTGTGTACTAATATTTAAGGTGTGGTGCTAAGGGAAGCCTGGAGATGTGAAAAGATTTAACAGATTTTTTTTTTAATGAATTCTCTAACCCCTGAGGCATTTCATGAAAGAAATTAATATTGTTCTTTGTTTAGCTTGTTTGCTCAAAAAATAAAGAGTGCTTCATTTGGAAAAAGGAACTTAAGAAGAAAATTAAAAATGAGGATAAAGAACAGCCTGTCCAAGGTTATGAGTTTTTAACTAGATTTAGCAGGGGTTAGAGGTGGGTGATGTAGTTTTGATAACAAAGTACCAAGCTCCCCTGATATTTTAGGAATCAATAGGAAAAAAAAAACTATGCAATGCCTCAAAGGAATTTTAAAAAATTAGAAAAATGGACTGACTTCACAGAGCAGTCTTTCAAAACCAGTAATGAACAGATTGAGAGAATATGGATGAAAATTAGGGGCCAAGACAACAAAGGAAACCTCAGGTTTGGTGTTTGCTTCAGGCCACCTAACCAAAGGGATCCAATAGATGAAGAGGTTCTTACTTGAGTTACTTAGAACAAAACAATCACATTACTTTCTTGTAATTTTTTGTGCATTACCGACAAGCACACTGCCAATAGCTGTCAGTATAACATCAAGCATATGGTCTTGAAGATAAATGAAAGCTATACATCTAAGTGCTACATACCTTGTGTTGAAAACACCAGCAAGTGTTCCTAGACCTGCCATTCATCCTGAGTATATGCAGAGTTTTGGTAGAAGTAACGCAGAAAACTTAGAAGACTGAAAAACATGGTTTAGATATAAGTAAATTATGCAGTGGACATTACAATTCTCTGTGTTTTGGAACAAAAGTGAAATTTTAATGGGAAAATATATGAATTCTCATTCTTTTCTTTAAATGTAGCTACCCATAACATTTTTTCTTCAGAACTAACAAGAGTTTATTTAATAATGTAATGGCAAATCAGAACAACTATATCTGACAGACAACAGCAGATCTTCTAGGTAGAATCTAGTTTTGTTGCTTACAATAGCAAAATGGGAAAAAAAAAACCCCTAAATATTTAATTTGGACAATGATGCAAATGTGCAAGGGACATACGAAGCAGATCAACTATCCTTCATAGGTGTAAACTAGATAGAGGTTTTACATTATGAGACTGGAAAGTGGCCTTACGGGTTTTGCAGGACAGGCAGTAAAGATATATGAAAGCAAAATGGCATGATAAAAAGTTGCAGCTTTTGCTAATGTCGTGTCTACTGAATCATTCTTTAACACTAAAGGAAATTAATCACCACAGTGCATGGTATTTCTGATTCCCTAGTAGGCAGCAACAGTATCTGAGGAGGAGATAAAATGGGGGTTAGATAGATAGCAGAGAGCTGCTTTATGATGACCTATATAAAGCTGTTATTTAGTCACATTTTTTCCCTCCTTTTATATAGTACTGACAGGAAATATACTTTAGAGTTTCATGATATTTTAGAGTCGTGAGTTTTCCAGTTTGTTTTTTTTCTGAGCATCAGCTGGACTTCATTCTGTGAGGCTCAGAAACAGAAAATGTCAGGTAATGGATGTTACAGTGCAGCGTCATGCAGCAGTACAAAATCCAGTTCACCAACAGAAGCTAGCATCACATAAAATATTTAATATAACTTATGGGACTTTAAGCACAATTCATCATAAGTACCAGCATTCTTATAGTACTTTTTACACTCCTTTACTGGAAAAAAACCAAAACCATTTTTCATTTAAGGATCTTAAGGATGGATCCCAGAAGACAGATAATTCTGATTTGCATCGTATATACTAGGTTATTTTGGTAAATTTTGTAGTGATGGAAAATATTTTAAAACAACACATGGAACACTGTAAGTGGCATATAAAAGAGAACTCACAAGCAGGAAAATATCTTCCTACAGCTTGAATTACAACACTAGTCTATTCAGGGATAATTGAATATTTGTTTATCACAAGTGTCTTTTTAAAATTTCCTTTGGAAAGAAAATGCAACTGAACTTACACTGTGTGATTGCCAGCAATTTCAAGAAGATATGTACAGTTGTAATATTCATGTCAGCATCTGCAGAAGAGTCCCTTTTGTTAATTTCCATGGAATAAGCAGTATATGTGTAAATGCCACCAAGTGCTGGATGTTGAGTCAATGTCTCCAGCCAACCTCTACACCTATAAATGAATAGAAAGGTTTTTGCTGGGAAAAAAAAAAAAAACCTTACTTATCAGTATCATTCAACTAATTAAGCAAGAACATTAGTAATTTTTCATTTGAGTGCTATTTTCTCTCCATTTATTTCTGTATTATGTGATCTGATGTGGGTTTATGGATTCAAGATGTTTTAATTGTCCATATGTTTAGTATGCTAAATATCTGTTCTCTGGTGAATTTCCAGTATTTCTTCATGAATTTAAAGCTGAGAAGTCGTACTTTTTATTCAGGTGAATGTCTGCTGACTGGTGAAGCGGACATTGGACTTGCCTGAAGTATATGACGTGTTGGAATCCTCCAGGCTATAAGGTTCATTTTTCACTTGTAAGAGATATCCTTGCTTCTATAGCAAAGATACCTACTATGCACTTCTTTGTATCCTTACTTCTATGTTGTTAGGAAGAAAGCATACAGCCACACAATCTATGAACCACAGGGCCATGAGATTCTTTCATAAGGGCAAGTACTTCACTCCTCATAGAATTCCATTCTTTTAGCAATAGATAATGTGTAGATTCATAAAATATGCAAACAGGAGCAAAAAGATCTCAGTCCCTAAACTTTTAGAATTTTGCAAGATTGAGTCAGAATTTAAATGTTTCATTAATACAATGCACTGAATAGTCAATTATACAGTAACATCACCCAAATATGTTCTATATGTTTTGTTGCTGCCATAATCCTATATACTTAGAATATAATACTGAGCAAGTTAAATGCAAGTGTGAACTATGCTTTATGAGTTTTTTACATTTATATGTTATCAGCCTAGGTTTTCTTCAAGAAATTACCAAAAACAAACCTGAGACAAAGATTGTTTTATAGTTCTTGCTGTGTACATGCAGGGATCCAAAGTCATAATTCTGTACTCTGATCCTGCATAATACTATTTATATAAGTACTGCCTCTTCAGAAGTTATTTTTGTAGCCTAATTATTGCAATTTCTCACAGGAAAAGTTCATCTGCCAATGCAGTTGCTCAAACTGACTTTCAAATCAGAGGTTGTCATACATGCAAAATCTCCTTTCCACACTTATTTTGGAATTCCTAAGTCTATACTTCCATGGTTTGCAGAAAAAATGGTTTCTGCTGTCTTGTATTTCCCAAGACAAGTCTCCATTTATATTTCAAGACTCCTTTTCATGCTATAAATAACAGTTCTACCTCTGTTTCACAATACCGCCTGTCAAAAATGAATGTTTTTTAAATCAATTGTAAACACAAAAAACGTATGGAAAATGCTTTTTTAAAAAAAAATCTAATTCTATTTTTAATTAAATTTAGTACTATTTAAATATAAATGTTATTATTTTTCAACAGGACTAATAAGGAGAGAAAAATTCTGTCAGAAAACAGAGTATTTTGTAGCATTAACAAAAATTTTTAAGGCATTTACTATATTTCCTTTATTAATGTTTGAAAACCTTCCTCAATTTTGTCATGTTTAGATCTGAGCTTCTCAGATATTGAAATGCTTTCAAAGTTTTTCAGCTTCTTTGTTTGGGGTTTTTTCTGAGAGTCCTTGAAATTGCTTAGCTTTGAAAATACTTGTTCTGTCTCCTCAGTTAGCTGAGTCTCCTTACATGCTCAGAGAAGACTCACGGAAGGCCATATATTTTAGTAGACAGAGTAAATCTTAGATATTAACGTACAGCCTGATAAAATCATTACATGTTCCTTCAGATCTTGAAAATAAATTCAGCTAAAAACTTGTTATACTCAAGGCAACAAACAAAACAAAAAACCCACAACTCATGAAACCCAGACACAGATTCACTAATCCTAAAAAATTGGCGGGGGAGGAATTTTCATGTGTCTGGAGTCTGGAGAGGAATTGGTATAAATGTCTGTAATGTAGAGATGTATTTTTAAAGTCAATATCTAGTCTTTATTTAGCATCAGAAGAGAACAAACAAGTATTTTTAGCTACATTTCATCTTTTCTTTTACAGTAGACGTTAAAATAAGTCAGATGACTCATAATCTAAAGTGTCTATTTTTTCCTGATGACTAGAGGGAAAACCTTTTTCAGAACATTCATTTGACATCTCCAATTCTTACTATTGCCCTGTGAGGACACGCTTTTTGCCTGTTTGTGTGTGTGGTCTAAGTTATTTTTAATGATAA
Organism: Grantiella picta; assembly: GCA_013397955.1. NCBI lineage: Eukaryota > Metazoa > Chordata > Aves > Passeriformes > Meliphagidae > Grantiella > Grantiella picta. The sequence continues at coordinate 596,279 of VZRM01000197.1, read as the reverse complement.
AAATATTTATTATAATTTAGTTTTATATAATACACAAGTGTTTGTCTTGGTCAGTTGCCATGGACTGGTTGCATGATGAGGTCCTCTTAGTTATAAATCAACCAGTATATTTATTGAGTTTATGTCCTGGTTCTGGTCTAATTTTTGCTGTATCTAGGAGGGGGCATGGCTAGGACATGGAGGATACTCTATACCACCTCACGTCTTTGCTGGAAGTTGGAGGGGAACAGAGTCTCATTCCCAGGGAAGGAATTCCAGTTGAGTTAGCATGGCAGAGGAAGCAATCAAGGTAACCTTGGTTCTGAGCATTTTTCATGTGAATCACTCACCTGTCTCTTGTACAATTTTGTTAATTATTATTGTTGCTGGTGGTCTTCATTTTATTATCTGATTTCTGTTTCCAGTAAATTGTTCTTATCTCAGCCAGTGATTTTTACCTACTGTAAAAGGCAAAAATTACCTACATCCAATTCTCTCCTCTGTCCTGCTGAGGGAGTGAGCAAGTGGCATCATGGTTGGGAGACTACCATTCCTAAACCATGACACCTTATTTAAATACAGGACAAAGACCAAAAGATTTTGTATTAAAAAACATGTACTGAAATTAAATGAAACATTCTAATATATATAGTAATGTTGTTCTTTTGCTGTTAAAATGCTTCAATCTTAAGAACTTAGTTTTATGATGAAATGACAAAAAAACCAAATCAAGATCTCAACTTTTTAGGCTTTAGGTGAAGTCTCAGAAAAATTAACAGCTGATTTGCACGCGCTACAGTAGCTTTGCTTTTTATGACATGAAATCCTACCATATGCCCCATTAGAGAACTGTGTGGAATAGACATCAAAATACTGTGCGATCTCTCTTCATAAAGACATAAATATGTAACTGTCTTTTCTCCGATTTGTCAAACCTGAGAGGTTTGTTAGATTGCAGGTATTTATATCTTTATTACTAGTTTTAATGTTTTACATAGGACATCTGTATTAGTATGCACTGCCATTTCAGACAAAAAAAATGTCTAGAACAAGTATGCCCTTAAATACTACTGTTTCCAAATTGGAGTTAAGAGTCAAAAAGTAAAATCCCTTTCAGATGCTACCCCTGTGTCTCGGATGATATTTTAAATGTGCACCAAAGTATATAAACAATTTTAAAAAATAGGGTTCTGAAATACATCTAGATAAATCAATGTGGAGGTAAGCAACCAGTTTTTCTAATGTAATTAGAATACATGTAAAAATAAAGGAACTTGCAAGCACTCAGTACCAGTTACTATTTGGATACATCTTAGAGCCTGGTTGTGGAGCGAGTGATCTATTTTCCAAAAGTGTTTAAAGATAAAATACATTATATTAAAGTTGCAGACTTTCACAGTCATTAATCTTTTCCTACATGTTTACCTTAAAACAAATATACAATGCCAAAATTTAAGGACTTAGAACCAAATGCATATCTCCCCTAAATTTATTCACAAGAGTATTTTAAATAAAGTTCTATGATCTACTAAATTGTTGATCTATATCTAAATTGGATAATGTAATGCATCTATACAGGTGTTTTTAATAGTCCCAATCAAAAAAAGCACTCAAAAACCATAAGATATTTAATTAAAATGTCACTTATTAGCACTAACATGAGAGTTAAAAAAAACTCAAGCAAAATGAAATAGAGTGCAGATGACCTTACATTCCTTCCATAATCTTCCATGTGTCGCTGAACTTGAAGGATCTTCATTTTGGGGAAAACACATGACAGAGATCATGTCCATTTAGAGATTTCCTGGTTCTTTGGTCTTTTAAAGTTTTGATAGCATGCTGCTAGAAGAAAATAACTTGATTTCTCATGTAGCAATGTGAGTTTTAGGATTCCATGTGCTCCCTTTGTTTCCCTGCTCTGTATGCCATTGGTTCATTTTAAAATATTCATCATGCTGTACCTGAAAAACTGTTGGTGTATATCCCTTTTGCTAATCTTCCCTTCCTTCTCCTGGGACTGGCTCTCAGAGAGACAGCCCCCGCCCCCTTCCTTTCCCCTTAAAAGCCAGCACCTGGGTCAGGGAGGGCCTGGTCTTATCTCTGAGCTGGCAGCCCCTACCTTGTCCCTGTCTTTCCCCCCTCTTCTTTCCCCCTGCAACCTCTCTCCCCATTACCCCAATTAAACCTCCCTGACAGAACAGAGATGAGTCCAGGTTCGTTCCTTCGTCCCACTTCATTTCCTGTTAGAATTTCTGTGGCCGGAGACTCATGCCACGCTAAGCGCACACCGGGGGCCGCCCAGCCCAGACTTGGTGGAGATACGTGCCGGGGAGACCTTGTTTTGTGAGGCCGCCGCTTCCTGCAGTCCCCCCGCAGAGAGAGAAACATCATTCTCATTTCCAGGGTGAAGCACAAGGATGTTCACATGAGAACATCCTGCTTTACCTTAACAAAAAGAAAAGGAAGTGCAGGTGGTGTAGCATCATAGCCAAGTGGGTGATGCCTACTAGTCCATCTGTCACAATCAGTTGGTTATATTTATCCAGGGGCCAAGGAGGATATTTGGCACACACAGGCCTGAAGGCAAAGAGTTCACAGCATCTCACAGACCTGCACCAACTCATGTTGACTGTTCAGTGGATCAGCAATTCTCTCATGCCATAGTCTTCCAGTTAGAATCAGTACTGCTTATTTGTAATTTTGAAGTCTAGGGAAGCCTTTAAAAGAAAATTAAGGAATAAGCACAATATTTTTGTAACCACATCTCTAGGCAAAAGAAAAAAATTGTTAAGTACCTGAATATTTCTCTGCCATTTCTTTAAAATTTGATTGATTTCTTTGAAATCAATACCAAGTAGGGTGGTTTGTTCTTTCTTTTTCTGAAGGGTGTCTTTGGATGTCTTCTGTGGAAAGTCTGTTTGAAGATTTACAAAAGGGAAAAGTATTTTTGCAGAAACAGTTAAAGTGATACAATTTTAATATTTACTTTTGTATATTTCTTCCTGAATCTGTGCAACAGATTTGTGTTTTCAAGGAAAAATAAACAACAGAAACTAACAAATTCCTCTGAAGGATCAAAGGGAAAATCTTTCCAAATGTAGCTGCTCTCCCTGTGAAGCTGCTTTCATTTAGCCTGAAAATCAAAGTCAGCATAGATTGACATATTCATAAATTTCCATTTGCTCTCCCTCATATGCTTGGTTTGATAAAAAAAAAATGCCTCACTAGCTTAGGTTTACAACAAGCTCTAAATTAAGTTAAGCAGTTATTAATTCAGCTTTGTTAATATGGGTTGATAAAGTGTTGATTGTGGTATATTTTAAAACACAGTCTAGATTGAGTTGTATTACCCTAGCTTTAATATCAACATATCTCTCGGACACCAGTGTAGTACCTTGGACATGAGTCATTGCTTCATTATTCAGCTTAAAAAAACACAATAAAAAAGATGCTGATTTTGCATCCTTCTAGTAAAAAATCAGATTTATTTAACCACACTGTGAGGTTTCCTTTATGCAGTCACTGATATGGGTAGCTTTTTTCAAAATTGTACAATCTCTTTTTCCCCAGAAAATTCATGAATTACAACATTGTTTCCATCTGGAAATACTTAAGTTGTGGCAGTAAACATTGTAACACAGCTGTTACAGCTCAGAGCCAATAATACTCTCTATCTATATTCACTTATCTTTAAATTCTATTTCAGCTTCTGTGCAACGTGAAAGGTGTAAAACATCCCTTGCTTTTATAGCAATAGAAAGAAACCATAACTATAAAACATGCCACTATTTCAAATATCAAACTGAATTCCTCTGGTAGTAAATCTTAGGTGAGAAAAGAGGTTACTCACCAAATAAATCTTCACTGAATTTACTTTAATATATATAGATTCTCGTGCTCCACGGATTCAGGGTGGCTGTGCGTGAACATTTCCATTCGATGGTAACTCCCCAAACAAAGGATTATTATATCATTTTGTGAGGACAAAAGACAATACCTAGGGATAAAATAAGGCACTGACTTGGATTTGTATTTCCAAGACTGACCTGTAAAGTTGTCCATAAGGAGGATTTTTTTGGAACACATTAGCATTGATACTGTTGAAAAACATGTAATATCCCATTGGAATATAAACAAATTTATCATAAGACAATTTAGATCTCCAGATTCCATCAACTGTATTGAATAGTGGTGAAACACATCTGCTTAAAAACATCAATAAAAGTGGCCAATAGTAGTGGCTAGGTATCTGAAGCACTCTTGTAAGCCTGAAGAGTCTGATACAGATCTTAAAGGAGGTTCGAGTCTTTCTGGATCACTAGCATGCAGCCAGGTGACTTACTCTAATGAGCCCCAAGTGGCATGAGACCCCAGTGATGAAGGCAATGAACTGTGGTTTTGTTTTTCTTTGAGTATCCCAGTAATGTAAACTTATAACCAACTGGCACCACATCTAGACACTTCAATGTAGCAGTCTATGATTGAATTCCATCCTTGAATTCTGTAAACTTACTATATTATTCACCCCTGTGTGTTCAGAAGTATTTTATGTTATTCATGTGGTTGTATCCAAAGTAGCCTCCAGAGGATGTTCTAATTAACTTGTCTAATGTCATTGAGTTTGCACAATTAGGTGTATGATCAAGTCTAAAGAATAATGCAGAGCTGCAGGTGAGCACCAATGAGAATTATATTCACTGAGAGTCATCTTCATCTTAGCCTGACCCTCTGTGCCAGACTGACCTTTCCACATTGAGCTGGCATTTAGAAGTAATAATCACATCCACCAAGTAAATTGCACCCACAAAGTAATTCTAGTTCTTCTATTTCTGTAACATTATCAGAATTACCAACTGAAGCAAACAATAGATTACTTTCATGCAAACAAGCTTTTCAAAACCAGTTTCATCTAAATTCTTTGATAAAATACCTCTCCTAGGGACATGCAGACCCTGATCTATAATGATTAAGCATTTCCTTGAGATTTTTTGTGAAGTCTAATAAGCTCTCATCACTTTGATACTAAAGACATTTCATGGACATGAGGGAAAATAACAGTTTAAAATATGTCAAGACTGAATAATCAGTCCTTGTTTGTTTCATTGAGATGACAAGCAATGTAATCAAATGTGCTATACCTTGCTGGCACTTGAACACACTCTTTTTATCTGGAAGTGCACCTGTGATTTAAAGTTAACCATAAATAATATTCATCCCTTTCTTCTGTAAGTGCCAACTTATTAGTTAAAAGCCTGCTGCCATATGGTGAAACAGTACTGACTTAGAAAGAAAAAAAGTAATTAAAGTAAGCTTCTAAAGAAAGATGTTTCAGAAGAAAAGTTTATGTGATGTTTGGCAACAAATACTGGCATCCAAGTTTGGTATTTAAGTTAAAGAAGGAAAAAAAAGACATTGTTGTGCATGGAAAAAGAATAATAAGCAAACAAAATCAAGGAATAATTATGCACTTTTCATGGTGTCCCATTTTCACAGTTTGCAGTATACTGGCAAAGCTTTTCCCTAATAAACTGAATGCCAGATATATTGTATTTGAATGAGGTAAAACAGCTGGCTGGACCAGTCTGCCCATCTTGATCAAACCATTATGGTAACTTTCAAATTTCAAATTAATCTCTATTTAGGCGTCATGGTTTAAATTGGAGATGCTTGCAGCTGTGTTCTAAAAGAATTTATCATTGAAATTTATTTTACTTGATTGGAGTTGTAATTGTATCAATAAATTAGCTTACTTGCACCTGTACAGAGATTATTCAGGATACCGACCTCTTTAATTGAAATTAAGCGGAAAATCTAGAACTGAACTGCATAGGTCAGAGTGGCCAATGACATTGTGATTTACACACTCAAGTTACACACTCAAGTTACCAACTTTGATTCAAGGCAATTGCCTGTCTTAGAGTGTCAGTAACATATGCCACAGGGCCTCTCAGCATGGAAATAGCTGGGCTGTCTGTTTAAAAATGAATAGTTGAACAACCACACACTTTCCCAATAGGTGCAATGTTGTGTCTGGCAAATTGGGCAAACAACTAAGGTAGCTTGGCCAAAAATATAAAAAATCAGGAGGAAGTCACGTTCTTCTCTTGTCAAGAGAAAAAGTCACAGCTACTCAACTTGGAGGAATATAACTTGTTTCTATTGAAATGACTGAGTTTCCAGCTTCTACATTGTTTTGTGTACATTTTACTTTCTTATTTTTTGTTAAGTTGCATGGGTCTTAATTCTAAGCATGCTAAAGTTGATAAAACATTTATGAAACACCTTATTGAGCTGCTTTCTTACGTTTACTTCACGTAATCATAGAAATCTTAGTAATTGTAGATAGGCTTGAGTTGGAAGGGACCTTAAAGCTCGTCTACTTTAAACCCCACCACATTTGGAAGGGGTGCTCCCCACTAGACCAGGTTGCAGCCCTTGTATGACAGCACAATCCTCTGACATATCACCTATTCCTCTCAGTTTGGTGTCATCTGCCAACTTGTGGGGGGTACAGTCTGTTCCATCCCCCAGATCGCTATAATGAAGATGATGAAGAGGGCCATACCCAGCGTAGACTTCTGCGGAACAGTGCCAGTTACTGGCCTTCAGCTACACCTTATGTTGCTGATCACCATCCTCTGGGCCCAGCCACTCAGCCAGTTTTCAATCTACCTCCCTGTCTGCTCACCCATATATCAACAACTTGTCTATGAGGATCCTATGAGAAGTGGTGTCAGAAACCTCAGTGAAGTCTGGGTAGACATTATTCACACTCTTTTCTCATTTATCAGGACAGCTATTTCATTATGTAAGTTTATCAAGTCAAGCCTGATTTTCCCTTGGTGAGTACATGCTAACTGTTCCTGATTATTTCCTTGATATTCATGTGCCTGGAAATTATTTCCAGGGTTAGCTGCTCCAACAGCTTCCCAAGGACTGAAGCAGGACTAATTGATCTGTATTTCTCCAGTTATTTCTTCTTCACTTTCTTGAAGATGAGTGAAACTTCCTTTCCTTCAGTCCTCAGGCACTTCTTCCAGTCACTATGATTGATCACAGATTATTGAGGTTTTCCTTGCAATAACATCAAAGACCTTCCTCAGCACTCATAAGGGTCAATGGATTTATGCGTGTCCAGTTTGCTTACGTTAACAAATATTCCATTTTCAATATGAATCCACCCTAATTTTCCATTCTCTGTGCTCAGAAGAAATCTGAAAGTATTGACAGAGAAGTAATATTGAATTTTTATTAAGAAATTAGGAATTTTTTTCTCTCAGGGTGAAGAATTTAGAGAACATTTTTTTATAAAGGATTAACTTGCTAGGCAACTTGTAAAATAACCTGTAAATCTTCCAGTGATACTGGATTATCTTCCCTTGTCTAATGAGACTATGCATAAGTTATAAATATAATGTCTAAATTGTAATGTTATAAAGAGGAGCAAACAGAGAAGTATAAAATTTGTTCTCTGGATCAAGAAGCTTCTTTTAAATTCCCATGGTTCTATGCATTCAGAGAAAATTAGAAAGTTCAGAAGACAGGCATAGAAGAAGTATCTCAGATTCTCTCTTATCTGAATGAAATGAAGGCAATACAGGGTTGAAAGAGGAAACTATTTATCAGTTGTGGATGTGTCATCTATTCTCTCCTGGATTTCTATACTGTCAGTGGAAAGAAACAAATATTTTAAGGGCTTAAGTGATCTGACCTACTTTTAGATATATCCCTCGAGATAAATCATGACCTTGGAGCACCTTTTTCTCTCAATTGGTTATAAAAAGATCCAAGGATGGCTATCTTAGGTCTGGAGACATTTTTTCTCATACTTTTAAAATTAGATAACTAATCCCATCTGGTCTTTTACTTCCAGTGAGAAAACTCCTGAGCTGAGATAAAGACAGCTTAATAACTGGAGCAAAAACCTTGCATGCAAGCAAAGCAAAAAAAGGAATTCATTCATCACTTCCCATCTGCAGGCAGGTATTCAGCCACCTCCAGAAAAGCATGGAAAAAAGAAAGCTCTAGGGGGAACCTCATTGCAGCCTTCCACTTCTTAGTGGGGGCTTATAAAAAAGGGAGGGTGACTTTTCACATGGGAAGATAGTGACAGGACAAGGGCTAACAGGTTTAAACTAAAAGAAGGTAGATTTAAATTAGAGGTTAGGAAGAAATTCTTCACTTAGACGTTAGTGAGGCACTGGAACAGGTTTTTCAGAGAAGTTGTGGATACCTCATGCCTGCAAGTTCTCAAGGCCAAGTTGGATGGGTCCCTGAGCAACCTAGACTATAGGGTGGCATCCTTGCCCGTGACAGGGGTTGGAACTAGATGGGTTTTGAGCATCACTGCACTGATTTTAGTTTAAGCCACTAATGGAAAACACTGTACCGGGAGACAAGTTTAAATATTGTAATTTCTCCTAGTCTAGTTACTCTAGTTCCATACATCATAGCTGCAGATAAGCACTGCTATGACCCTGAAATTCATAATTTCAGACTTTGTTTCATAATCAGGGAAACTAGACTGTTGCTGACCCATTGCATTCTTTATTTGGATTTCATTCTTGTCTCCAAAATGCTTAAAAAAACAAAACAAAACAAACAGTCGGGTTAAAACCAAACCAAAACAAACAACTCTTCCTCTAAACTTAAATTTCTTTGTTCAAGCGAAAAATCAAGAACAGTATCTCATTTGCACAAAAAGAAAAAAGTTTAGATTTAACTCAGAGATATATATTTTCAGAAACTGATTTTAGGGTTCTGCAGTATGGAAATCTCAATCTTCCTTCAAATAAAAAGAGGTAAGCTTTTTCAGATGAACCATTACTCTTGTTTTAGATAGAATTAACTGTTTTATCTTTTTATGAACTGAAGAGGAATCAAAACATTATTTTAGACCATAAATGTGACCTTCAGGCAACTGAACTCATATAAAATGAACCTAAATGCAGGTGCCTAAGGAATTTTTGTTACAGAATTTAGGTTTTTTCTCTTAAACTAATGCTGAACCTGTATTTTCCATCCTCTTATCTGTCAGTTCATTCCCTGTTTACGTTTTTACCACATGAATTGCTTTTTTCCATGACAGAGTGACTACAAAGGGAGAAGCTCTACCCAATTTAGATAAAAGCTGTTCAGTGTCACTTGGCATCAGATTACAAACTGGTGCTTTATCAGCATTTATATATGGATATAGATGATTCATGTTCCCAAATTCTTTAAGACAGGAATTTATAACATTGATGTCTTGACTTTATGTATTCATTTCACCAAGTTGCCCTTAATGCACTGAAGTATTGCTTTATGTTCAGTGTGGATTGCCTACAATAAGGCCTTTTCTACATCTAGACCTCAAAGTCTTTTCAATAGATCAGCAAATATATAGGATGGGGATATCAGAAGAGTTAAAATCAGGTGTGCTAAGCCCCTGGTTAGCATCCTCACATTTACTGCTTTCTTTTCTTGCTGTGTGCTCATTTTTCTTATCTTAGTGAACTTATTTTGGTCAACTCAGTCTTTATAATGATGGACAAATTGCATTTCTTTATTCTCGCATGGAGTTATTTCACTTAACAAAAATATATACAATGTGCGTGTGCAATCAGCTGATACATTTAGATTTACAATGAAATTTTTGCATGTGTGTGTTATGCTTACACATTTATTTTAGCTAAGTCATTAAGCTTCTCCTCTGGGGAAAAAACTGAAGATTAATTACCTTCACCTCAAATAAGTTTGATAAGTGCATGAGGAAAGGAAAATTGTAACCAAGAAGGCAAGAACAGAGAGTTTTTGCAAGTTAAACTTACTCAATGATCAAATATATAAAAAACCAGTCCTTTGGTAATATTTTATATTGGTTTTGTATCTGTTTTGTTTCCTTGAATTATCTTCTGCTTCCATAAAAGAAAACAATGGACAGATTTTATCCCTAAGCTAGTAAATTTTCATGACTTTTAATCTTCCTGCCTTATACAGTCTGCCAAGAAAAAATGCAGAAATCTAAATCCTACATGCTGCAATAAGCTATCCATCAGACTCCTCAACTGGATACTAATTTCACTTTTTTTACAAGGGACAACTAGTCACTAAAGGGTGAAAAGTATCTGCTGTTGTCTGGTTGTAAGAAACACTGTGGGATTTTCAGGCATTGTGAAAATAAACAACATTTCTAAATGAGTCATACTACATACTACTCCTTCACAATCTTTTTTTCAACTGAATAGCTTTCAGTGTTCTTCCTCAAAATCATCCTTACAATTTTGTATTCACAGAATCCCAGAATCAGTTGAGTTGGAAGGGACACACAGAGATCATTTAATCCAACTCCTGGCCCGACACAGGATACCCCAAGAATCACACCATGTGCCTGAGAGCATTGTGCAAACTCTTCTTGAACTCACACAGGCTGGGGTTGTGACCACTTCCCTGGGAAGCTGTTCCAGTGCCCAACCACCCTCTGGGTGAAGAAGATTATCTTAATATCCAATTTAAATGGCCCCTGACACAATTTCAAGCCCTTCCCTGAGGTTCTGTCACTGGTCACAGGAGTGAAGAGATCAGTGTCTGCCCCTTCTCTTCCCCTCATGAGGCAGTTGTGGACTGAAACGAGTTCTCCTCGAGACTGAGCAGACCAAGTGCCCTCAGCTGCTCCTCATGTGGCTTTCCCTCAAGGCCCTTAGCCATCTCAGTTGCCCTCCTTTGGAAGCTCTCTAATACATTTATATCTTTTTTTTGTATTGTGGTGTCCAAAGCTGCCCCCAGCACTGGAGGTGAGGCTGCCCCAGCGCAGAGCAGAGCAGGACAATCCCCTCCCTTGCCCAGATGGCCATACTGTACCTGATGCACCCCAGGACAGGGTTGGTCCTCCCAGCTGCCAGGGCACTGCTGACTCATGTTCAACTTGTCAACAACCAGGACCCCCAGGTCTCTTTCCAGAGTGCTGCTTTCCATCCTCTCATTCCCCAGTGTTTACATCCAGGGTTGTGCCATCCCAGATGCAGAATCTGGCACTTTCCCTTGGTGAACTTCATATGCTTGGTTTGACTGAAGTGATATTTGGTTATCAGTACTACTTTTCCTGCTAACATTTTTTCTTCTTGGCTTGACCTATATATTTTAAGCAACCTGTCCGATAAAAACTATAAAATATAGAAATGTCAACTGATAGAATAATAAACAGAAATAAAATAAGGGTGTATTAAGCGCTCAATTACAGTTCCAGGATCTGAGTATTTGTCTCTTCATTACATTTATATGATAAAAATGAATTCTTATACTTAACAAATATAGTTACCAGAAAATGAATTATAAATAAAATTTCACAGTTTTTTTTCTGGGAATTAAAATTGAAATTTGATCACAGGATGACTCAGGAGTTCAATTAGGAATTACCTCAAAATTTTATTATAATTTCTCTTCATACATTTCACTGGAAAAGAGAATTAGTGTCTTATCATGGAAATCCATTAGATTACAATAAATTTGGTTGTTGAAACTGGGCTGATAACAGCAGGTCACCGAAGTTTACAAAAATAATTTTCAGACTGTTGGAAATATTTTACTAAATTTTGTGATATGCTTTCTACTTATAACCCATGAGATCGATACTTCAGCATTTTGAAAATATAACTTTATCAAAAGTAGGGAAAACGTATAGGTGAGACCATTACATCATATGGAAGGAACAACAGAAATGTGATTATACAGGCCAATAATTTTTAAAAATGCCCTATGAAATTATTTTCTAAACCTGCAAGGGAAAAAAATTTCTCATTGACAATTCATGTGTACATCTCAGTTTCCGCTACTAAATGAAAGATACTGATTATTCTGTATTTTTGTAAATGAGGGTCTTATAAAAATATTTTCCTGAGAAATTAAAATCCTGACAGCTGGCTTTCTCCAGTTTGACAGTTTTTATTGCAGGTGCAGGGATTTCTAAAAGCTTTATTTAGGGAATAAAACTTGAGAAAAAATTCTGTGAAAGTTTTGAAATTATTCATTTGTCACATATTCTAAATATTAATAAAATATTCACATGTGCTGAAATGTTTAAAAAAATTAGCATTTAGGCAGTATCTTCTATTCCTCCCAAAAGAAATCTTTAGAGGGAAATTTATAAGTGAGCTTAAAAATATATTTATTTCCCTCACATTTGTAGTGAAATACACTGAACTGATACTGTTACCCAGCTCTCTGGGAGCAACATGTTAATTTTGAATCTTTAGTACTCCTTCACCACTAACTTTTCTCTTAAATAGACAGAATGCCAGAGATTTGTGCCTAAAAAGATAGAGTGGGGAACAGGCTTGACTGCAATATAACAGTTAAAAATAAATTAGTATCCCTATCAAGTGAAAAGACGGCAGACACATGGAGAACTGGGCATGAAGAGCTCACATCTATTGCTGATTGTTTCATATTTTAAAAGATAATGGGTGTGATATGCCATATGTTGATGAGAATGAATGCAGAGCACATGCAAAACCATGAGAAGAAATGTATCAGATGATAATTTCCTTCACAGTCTGGAGAAGTTTTAACCCATCTTGCTTGAACGAGAAATCCCATACATATAAAGAAAAAGCCCTTTGTAGTATTCTTTAAGTTTATTTCTGATATCTTTGGGCAGAAAGGATCATTTTATGGAACTAATACTTCTTTTTATTGACTACAGAGGGTTCCTAAGTGACTAGCTTTACAGTCAGTTGAATATAAGTCCCAGAAGTTTGGGAAATTCTTGTTTATTCTTTTGGAGGTCCACTGGCCTTCTAAAATGAGAGGTAGTATAAAAAATTGACAGTGCTTTGAAAATAAACTATTGGTAATTTTGCCTTTACTGTAAAAAATATGGAAATCCATCATTGCATTTGACTGATGTAAAATTTGAGGGAAAAGTTGATGAGTAAAGAACAGGCAATAAGTAATTTTTTTAATGTCAATGAAACAACCACTTTTATTTTGAGATTTTTGAAATCAGCCTCAGTAAAACTAAAACCAGGAAAAACAGTTTTTCTTTCCATCATTTTGTGAGCGATCTTGATCAACAACCTTGAGGAATTGCTGTCAAAAAAAAGAACTTCTAAGTTATTACTGGAAAGTTAACATAAATTAAGATTATTTTTGGAAAAGCTATTTCCCTGTGATGTTAAAGGTCTGAGTGTATTTTTTAAAAAAATTAAAACAGAAAATAAGTCAACAAATAAATAGAATCAGTTTACCTGACAAATGCACATTTAACTTTGTGTGAAATGAAGACTTTTCAGAAGAGTCTGTAGCTATCAAGATTTAGGCAAAAGGTTTTAGATTGTTGCTTACTAGAGATTTGTGTCTACCATATGTCAATCCCCATTATCACCTCTATTATATTGGTTAAAGTACACTTTTCTGTATTATCCTGGTAATTTTTGAGTGAATGAGATCTTTATATACCACATGTGCTCTTTGTGCTATTTAGCATCACATATCAAACACCTTTTACAGTAAGTTAAAGCACAAAGCATTTTGTTTTGTTGCTATAGCAATATATTGCCCAACTATTCAGTTATATGTTCACTCATATTGGTAAAGTGAATTCTCCTTAACATTTCCTACTGTGTTTTTCATGTTATATGAATACAAATAGTTTCAAAATACCATAAACAATTTCTAAGATACCTCAGCTTCACACATCAACAGAGTAATTATAAACTCAATTTTTATAAAATAATATCCAGAACAGTTTTAAAAATAATTTCAATTTTGCAGAAGTTCGGTAGCACATGGGAAGAGAGCATTTAAATTGACTACCTCGTTAAAAGCTAACAAACAAAATTTAGAAAAAAAAATCTGAAACCCTCTGAAAGACACAATATTTTGTGTTCATTCTACTGAACACACTTTCCTTCCTAGATAGCAGTAAGTCCAATCTGAAACCTCTATCTTTTATGTTCTACTGCAGTGTCACATACATGGATAATATATTAGTAAGGATTTGGGTTAGTGCTTTTTAAACTGTGCTACATGGACAACTGATGGTGCAGACAGCAGTGATACAATGTCTACATATTTTTTAAAACACTTGAGTTTAAAATTTTATGATTAATGGGGATGTTTGTGTGAAAGAATTTTTGGGATTTAACAGTGACCTGGACAGACAATATGTTTAAGAGCAAGTAGTTCAACCAAACAGAATCTTTTTATTATATATTTTATGAAATCAAACCTGAGTAAAGACCGTCTTTAAAATATTTTTACTATACTTATAGAAATTGAGGTTATCTTTAATATATTTCTATAAAATAAAAGCTTTCAGACCAATAAAACCTTTCCATATCTTTTCCACAGCATCTCTAGGCAATCTTTATTTCTTCCTCTTTTTATTTTGTAAAAATCTTTATCTCTGTCCCTTTTTTTCTGACCATATTTCCAGGTATTTCACTTCTGCTATATATTTAAGTAAACCATAAAAACAAGACTATAGGTTATTGTAACTTTATGTCATGTCAGCTGAAGGAGAAGATAGTCTCCTCTTGCTCCAGTGAGTCAAAGAGTCATTGTCTGACACCTCTCAGTATTTCTGGAGAGTACTCAGAATTCCTGAGAAATCAAATCTATTTTGATCACTTAAAGAGTTTGGGCTGTGTTTATAAAATACGGTGTTCTTTTTATTTCTGTTATTATGATCTGATTATTGAACACCCACATATAGCTGTGAATATTGAACTTAGTTATGCTTGGCTCCCTGCAATGCAGGCTCTTCCTGTTCCTTGTTGACTCCAAGAAGAAAGGCACAAACACTTATAAGGTAGACAAATATAATAGACAAGAAAACATAGTAGAAATATTATAAAATCTTACATCACTTTAAAAACCATGAGATGTTACAATATTAGGCAAAACACTGTTGTTTAGGTCTCCATGGAGAGGGTCTCCAGCTACAAGATCTTGCTCACTGTTCATAATCATCTGTAGCAGCAATCAGTCAGTCCAAGAATGAATACTCATCTTTGAAGAATTCCTTGGAGAACACACTTTAATTTTATCTCATTATGAAAGTTACTAAGAAGTTTCTGAGGACATTAATGTAAGATCTCAAGTAGACAAACCAATAGTCTCTCTATGTATTTATGATTAGGTGCATATTTATCTCTAGGTACATTGAGCAATTTTTCAATAGCTATGCCTGCATTTATTAAATATAATATTGATTAGATACACCTAGATTAAGTAGTAGTCACATGGTATCCATCATACGGAGGCACAGACCTGGATTACGTGTTACATGCATCACCAGCTTAATGTAAAGTAGTCTTTCTGGCTGACAGCTATGTAGGTTCTGATGGCTGAATGGTTTTGGCATATAAGAAAGTATAAGAAACATTTTTCCCCTAGCTAAGCATTTGTAAGATCAGTTTCCTGTACAGATCATCTAGTTTCTTCTATAAGGTATGTCTAAACTGTGATTAATTTCTTAAACTAGGTGTCAATCAACTACTCAGATAATGCCTTTACTGTAAAAGGCATTTTACAGTATGCTGTTCCAAAAATATATTTTTAGCAATACAGTGCTAAAATTAATTATAACTGTGATGATGTAGATAGTCACATTTGTAGTCTTTAATAAAGAATATAATCAGAAAAAAAAGACAAAACCAAAACAAAACCTGTTTTTATTTTGGGTACCGCCAATGAAAAAATGAAACAGCGGTAGAGAAGGAAGGAAGGAAGGAA
>VZRM01000197.1:558971-580489 GCA_013397955.1 Grantiella picta | reverse complement strand
ATGGAAGGAAGGAAGGAAGGAAGGAAGGAAGGAAGGAAGGAAGGAAGGTCCTCTTTGCTTTTGCATCTTTTTGTTGTATCTTTTTGTTGTCAAGCTCTCAAGCCTGACAATCTTAACCCCTGGGACTAGTAACCATCAAGGATCATAGCCTTCAGCTAAACCAGCATCAGTTCCATAGTATTGTATACTGATAGCCATAGCAAAAGTATTTGTTACAGAAGGAAAAATTATGTGCATATGTAACTACAATGTTTAACAGTGATTAAGAACTAAGCACTGGCAATGTGTATGGAAAAATTGAAAAAACCTGATTTTCTGTCTATAACACATTCACAACAAATATCCAATTTCCGAAGTATAGATACATCTATACATTCATTAGCAACATAGATCAAGTCCTGCAAGTGTTCTACAAGGTAGATAATACAATTCAAAAGTCAATCTTAAAATAAACCATACAGCCAACAAAAAAAAAGCCTTTTCTGTCAGGAGGATGTAAAACTATATATTTTTTTGTCAGAATTACATGAATATAGAATGGTTAAGTTCATAGCAGTGGATGTTTACTGCATTTCACATTATTAACAGTTTAATAATTCTAAATGACAGAAGGCTAGCAGTAGTGAGACACAAATTTGCAAGTGGGAGAAGTTGGACAAAGATATAATGCAAAGAAAAAAGATCAAAACAGAATGAAAAGTAAAACTACCACCACAAAAGCCAAATTTTAAAAATATTTTAAGATGATTTATAATTATTTAGACATTATCGGGGACTGCTTGTCTGAAATGGCAGGAGATGTCATGATTACTTTCTCTTCATTACTGAAATAGATACATAACTTCTACAGACATAACTCGAATGTCCCATCTTCTTTCTTGACAAGACCAACAGTGTTTAAAGCACAGAACTTACCTCATGATATATTAAATAAACATTCAGTGTAGCATGTAGTCATCTCTCAGTAAAAAAAATATGATGCCCTGTATTCATCCATTTTAAAGTCAAATGTTTAATGTGCTTAAAATACTTTTCTGTGCATGGGGTTTTTTTTCAATAAGAAAAAATAGGACTCATCCTTTTATCTTCAAATCATTCTTCATGATAATTTTCTACTTGCACATTTCTAAAGCAGATGGCAGATTACAACACCCAGAGTTGTTCTTGCATGATAATTTCCTTCTGTAGAACTTTGATAATAAAAAAACTATTTGTTCACAATTGTAAACATTGCAGAACTCATTGCCACTATACACTAAATCATTTTTGGAGATTATGTTGTAACCATTAAATTATGGCATATTACTTAGGAAAGAAGAATGCAATATATTCCTAGCATAAATACTGAAATGTAAATTAATACCTTTGCTTAAAACAAAGGATGGTTGAGAGAGGGAAGTTTCTAAGAGGATTACACATTTTCTAACAGTTTATGATAAATTCTAGTGATGTTCAACTTGAAGATTTTGTTTTCTAGGTCTTTGGTACATCTGTTAGTAATGTGGGATTATTCCGGACTAACTACAAAATTTAAAATTGATTCTCTGCATTACTATTTTTGAAAGGAATAATAGTACCTTTCCTTCATTTATTTAATTCATTGATGTAACTGTTGTCTGTAGATTACTTTCAAACCTTCACTTCTAGTCTTCCTAGTCAGTTTTATTGATCTTTTCAGAGAAGTTAAGTCTTGTGAAAGATCAGTCGGGACTACCTATCATTCCTCAATGCTGCTTCTACAGTTTTTCTTTCAAACACACTCCTAACATGCAGTAGCAGAGCACCCATGAGGGTATAATCCTGTCTAAGTCATGCTGACTACTACTATTCTCCAACAGTTTCATCTCTGTTAGCAGTTATAGGAACAGGATCTGAATGACACAATCCTGAAAGTGAAAGCCTGAGAATGGTAGTTCTGAGAATAAGTGGATATATCTGCCAGAGGTTTTTGGCTAGGAATGTAGCTTTGGCTTTATATCAAGGAAGACCAAGAGATAAATCTCTGTCCAAAAGCCCACTGAGACTTTTTGCATTTCATACGGAGTCTACAGTTTCACATGACATAATTTCTGAATTGCAAAATATCCTACAAACTTCCTGTGCTTCAGTGATTTTAACTGCTGTTGTCAAAATGCTTATGACACTAGGTAAGCATCTGACTGTTTTCCTCTTGCTCCTTTATCGTTACTTCTAACTGCCACACCCAGAAATGTGGGCACAGTGTGTATCATCTTCTGTTGCTGATAAAAGAACTAAGAGACTTTGGAGAACACTAAAAACTTTCTAATTCAATTGGCAACTGATGTGTTTCCATGGTGTACTATGGGAGATCTTGTGAATAGCATGTCCTGCTGTCCAACCAAGATAGCTCATTCTTGCTATGTGGCAGAAATCAGGGTTTGCCATTATCTTTTATGGTTGAATTTTGCTTGTAGTAGTAAAAAAAATGTCTTTGAGAAACCATGATGATCAAAATCAATAGATGATCTTTTGATTGGGAAGTAAATCACTTGTACTGACTCTGGCTGGGATGAAGTGAGTTTCTTCATAGCAGCCCACATGGTGTTGTGTTTTGGGTTGCTAGCCAAAAGTGTGGATAAAACTCCAGTGTTTTGGGTATTACTAAACAATGCTTAGAGCATATCAAGTCTTTATGATTTACTAATTTCCTTTATTTTGGGCTTTTTTTCCTTTCCTCCCCCAGTTTGCTCCAGAACAAGTAGCCTGGAAGTGGGCAACAGATAAGGGGGAAACATGGATGGGATGGCTGACCCAAAATTGGCCACTGGTAGTAGATTAAAAAGCAATGGCACTGTCCTCCAAGGTGGCTGGACATCACTGGTGAATGATTGTCTTTGTATCACCTGTTATTTTTCTCCATCCTTCACTTTCTAAACTGTCTCTATGCTGACCCACAATTTTTCATGTTTTGCCTTACTTCTGTCTTCCACCCTGCTCAGGAAGAGGAGAATGAGAGACACTGTGTGGGTGTTTCGATACTGGATGGGGAAAACTCATCATGTCACTTTAGAAAATTTTCAAAGTTGTTATTGATAACATTAGCCTTTGAAATATTTTTCTTTTATTCCAGATTTGGCACTGGAATATGTAGCTGATTGGAATTTTCTATTAATTCCTGCTATGTTGTAATATCTGCAAATTATAGCAATTAATTTTTTTGAAAAGCAAGCCCATCAGTGTCTTGACTGCAATAGAAGTGACAATTAGTAATTTTTGGAGAATTCCATAAGCAGGAAGGTTAGAGACAAACACCATCATTAATTTTAGATGGTTTAGGTTTCATGTTTTTATGTTCCTGTTTTGTCATAAAAATTCCCTTTGTTATTTTATTAAGCTGAATATTAATACATGCTGACCTATCTGCTGAGTAAATTGAGAGTTATAAGTTATAGCTTAGTTCTTCCATTCACTTCACACTCCAGTTTCCTTATTTTGAAACATAGCAAAATGTGTTGATCAACTAAACAAAAAAGTATGTGGAAATCAGTTAAATTAAAGGTGATGAAAAAAGCAATTTCAAGGTTTGGGAAAACTGAAAATGAGTATTGTGATGTCAGCATTAGCAAACTAGCTGATCATGAGATGGGGATTTTTGTTGCTGTTATTTTGTATATCTGAATATCATATTTTGTTGTTGATTTTTGCATTTCTTCAGGATCTCTTGCATAAACAGAAACATTTTCTATAAAATATTTTTCCTGTGACATTAATACATTTCTTCAATAATTAGATATGTTAAGTATAAAGAAAGAATGGAAGAAAAGGGAAAATAAACAAAAACCGCAAAGAAAAATAAAGCCAGAAAGTCTGTTTTGTGTCAGAAACAAGACCTAGCAGGTAAATCTAAAACCAAGCAGAGCACAACACATAGATACATTGGCTCCTGTGCAGAGTCTGACTTCATGTATTCAACCCATGCATAGTAATGAAGCAACACAGCTGGAGCCACTGCCTGGAAATAGCCTGTTATCAGAAAACTGGCACAAGTGATGGAATGTCACAAGCAAGGAGTATGTGTTCTTCATTTTAATGACAACAACTTGTGTAGTAAGAGCATCTGGTGCCTGAGAATATGGTTTTGCTTATGTCTCAGTCTGTGCTATGTTTTTTTGCTTATTCAGGTGATTTAGTACAACATTAATGTGGACTAGATTTCACTAGACAGGATTCTTAAAGTATTTCAGACATCAGAAAATTATCTCTTACAGATCACATTCTCAGTGTTCACATTATGGTTATCATAGAGTTATAGGAATCCTGAGCTGGAAGGAACCCACTAGAACCTTCAAAATCCTGGTCCTGCACAGGACAGACCCAAAAATCCCACCATGTGCCCGAGAGCACTGTCTAAATGCTCCTTGAACTGTCAGGCTGCTGCTGTGACCACCTCCTCTGGGTGACGAACGTTTTCCTATTATCTAACTTAACCCTCCCTGACTCAGTTTCATGTCATTTCTTCAAGTCCTGTCCATGATCACGAGAGAAATGAGATCAGTCTCTGCCCCTCTGCTTCCCCACATGAGGAAGTTGTAGACTGAAATGAGGTCTCCCTTCAGTCTCCTCCAAGCTGAATGGACCAAGTGACCTCAGCTGTTCTTCCTATGGCTTCCCCTCTAGGCTACAGTATTTCGCATACTTACGGTCCTCTGTTTCAATTAAAGTTGGGTGAGTGAGCAACACCTCTTCAGATTTTCAGAGGATACGTATTTCTTGTCTTGTTGAAATTGTATTTCTAAAAGCTATAGTTGACTTATTTATCCTAGTGGTATACTCAGCTCCTTTACCTAATCAGCAAGCACAGACCTTCTACTGTTCAGCTTGATTCCTGTCAAAGAGATTGTTGTCTGCTTGGCAAAGGAAGGGGGCATAAAAAGTTTCAGCCTAAACAAGAAAACCTCCTGGTAATTATTTGACTAAAGAGAACCCTGTAATATTGCTGCTTCTGACAGCTTTTAATCAAACTTAAAGCAATGAAACAAAACTACTGGTTATATATGTTGGTGACCACTAGTTTGAATAATTAAACCTTTATTTCTACCGATAGGAAGGAGCACAGCAGAGGAATGGCAGATGGGGCAGCAACACCCCTGTCATAAATATAAGCTGCTGGTCTGGCCCTCCAAGAGCTGTTTCTGGAGACTCTCAGCCCTGTGGGCCTGGGAGGGACAACCATCACCCTGAATCAGCAGGGGAGGCTCTCCAGATCCCTTTTCAAGCCTGGGGGAGGTTTACTTATTTGCAATGTTCAGTTGAGGAACCAGAGGCAGGGGAAGTGGGAATCAGATGGGAGTTAGGAGGAATCAGCGTGGAAAAGTAGAGGGATAAGAAAGAAGTCCTTGTGTGTAGGGCCAGAAGTGATCTATGTGGGGCCCTTCCACCTCAGGATGCTCTTTGATTCTATGATAAGAAGTAAAAAAGGACCAGTCTATTAGAAGCCCTAGGTAGTTTGTTCTTAATAACACATGCATACTTGCATACTTCTCAGTTTTTTTGATTTTTGAGGACTTTGATCTATTGACAAATCATGTTAATTGAAGACCGACACTCCCTCTGTTCCATCTTGAATCCATGGAAAGACATGTTTTACAAGAACATTTAGTGGCAGGACAAGGGTGAATAGCTTTGAACTGAAAGAGTATGTTTATATTAGGTATTAGGAAGAAGTTATTTACTATGAGGGTGGTGATGCATTGGCACAGGTTGCCCTGGAGCACTCCTGCCAGTGTTCAAGGCCAGTTTGGAGGGGGATCTGAACGACCTGTTCTGGTGAAAGTCGTCCCTGCACATGGCAAGGGGTTTGGAAGGGACCTTAAAGATCACCCGATTCCAACTCAAGCCATTCTATGATTTTATGATAACATAGTCTTAGCTTTCATGTGACAAGCATAGCTAAGATAGGCTAACCACTTTTATGTCTTTAAACACCAAAATATGATTCTTCAATAACATTGTACACAGCAGAAAAAGAGAAAGGCAACTTTTCCTTACCTATATAAGCATCAGTTCTTAAAAACATCATTTGTTTCTTTATTTTTATCAGTTTCTGCATGAAGGATCTGATATAAAGATCAATATTTATAAAATTGTTAAAAACTTGCAGAGAAAAGACTCTGTAAGTATGAATTTTTCAGTTAAAAAACTAAATTCTTATAAAAATTCTGCACAGTTTCTTTTCCATTTGTTTGCTAAAAGTTAATTTTATTTACATAAAGATACTGAAAAATTGTCCACATAATTCATGTTTTAAATTACATAAAAGCATCTTTTGTTTCTGAAGAGATGTCAGGGTAATGGCTAGATGCTATTTTCTTGATGGAAGAAATGGATGTGGCTAAATATATTTCATTGCTCTTTGAATAATTTAGCTTAACAACTGCTTCTGTTGGTGTGACTAACCTCATAACTTATTGAGTATAATCTTTGTTAAGTAGTGGACAAACTAATTCTGTACATTGAATGAGTTGTTTCTCTCATGTACTGCAGTGGTTTAAAACAATTTATGTGTGGTCAAAATAAAAGCTCGTGTATAAATGAATGTTTATATATTTAAGCACTCATAAAGTCATCCATAAATCAAGAGACAGCAATAAATACTTGAAAAACAAAGCAAGAAAACAAACATAAAAATTAGTTGATAGTTCATGTGTATATTTTTCACATGCTCCTAGAATGAAGGATAGAAGCAGTGCAGAAACAGAGATAAGCTTAAAGAACTGGTCCTGTGATTCTCTACACTTTATTCATTCCTATATCCCATCTAAATTCGTTTGAGAGTTCCATACATATCATTGAAATCTGTTAATTGAGAATATTTTCATTATTAATATATGCAACTAACCCCTGCTAAATTTTATATAGATTTCCCTTGAACACTTGAACTCATCATGTCATCATTTAATCCCAGCTGGCAACCAAGCACCCCACAGCTGCTCATTCACTCCCCTTCATCGGGATGAGGGGAAGAGAACTGGAAGGATAAAAGTAAGAAAACGCATGGGTTGAGATAAGAACAATTTGTTAATTGAAATAAGAGAAAATAAAATAGTAATAATTATTATAATTTTATAAATTGCAATAAAAAGCAAAATAAGAGACAGAGAGAGATAAAACATGAAAAAGTGATGCCCAGCCAATCCCTGAGCAGTGTCTCCCCAGCCAGTCTTCCCCCTGGTTTATTGCAGAGAATGATGCCATATAGTTTGGAATACCCCTTTGGCTGGTTAGGGTCAGCTGTCCCTGCTGTGTCCCCTCACAGCTTCTTGTGCACTCCCAGCCTCCTTGCTGGTGGAGTCTGGTGAGGAGCTGAAAGCACTGTGATAGTGCTGCACAGAAGTAACAAAAACATCTCTGTGTTTTCAACAATGTTTTCAGCGCACATCCAAAACATATTCCTGTATTAGTTACTGTGACAAAAATTAATTCTACCCCTACAAAAACCAGAACACCTTGTCTCCCCTTTTGTGTCAGTTTCTAAGAAAATTCAGAGATAGGAATTAATTCCTGAGATTCTTTAGGAAGCCTGTAGCTTCAAAAGAGAAAGCCTTTTCTACAAAGACAAATAGTTCATCTTTGTTCTTCACTCATATTAAAGAAGAGCATAAGGATTTTCTTTTTTATCAGCTTCAGCATGGCAAGCAAAAGAGAATGAAGAGAATGGAAAGAAGCACTTAAGACATGAGTCTGCAAGAACATAGCTTAGTTTCTGTCTCCACACACACTCCAAACTTTTAAATGAAAAATGTCATTATTCTTCAATAAAAGAAATGGGAGTAGCAGGCACAGGAATCAGTGGAATATGTACAATGAGCAGAACCTTTCAAATTTCACCTCCTCTAGATCTTGTGAGGACAGTTGGAGCTGCCAGGCAATCAAAGACTTCCCCTGTCTCTATTCTACTCTTAAAGAAGTATTTTAGGCAAGTTCACAGTAAGGTAATGGCACATTTTTCTGCTCTGCTTATGTTACTGTGTCTGTCAGCAAATTCACTTCTACTTTAGATTTATGCTAACAGCAAGCTTTTAGACTCTTAATAATATGGATTTTGATAATTTCCACTTTTAAGTGACTAACAGTAAATAACTAATCTAGATACTTGATCAATGCAGGAAAATTCACATTAACTTACATCAACTGAAACTTTTTAACAGCTGCTTTGGCAGCTAGCATTGCAGATAACTCGTATTTATTTGATTGCTTGGGGGTTTTGTAGACACTGAGCACATTATACTAAAACTGCTTCCTAGTCTTATTCTATATGACCAGCTAAGCTATGTATCAGAGTTGTAATGGAGAAAATTTTACGGTATATGAACAGATATAAGTAGAAAATTATTTGATTTATGTTGGTGATAATAAACTATAGATCGCTTAACAAGGAAATGGAATCGCTGTGCTTAAAACTGGTGTAGAGGGAATAAAGTGTCATTTTCTACAGCAAACTCTATTACTAAAGGACAGAAGAGAAATATTATCTTGCAAATCAATGCAGAAACAAGTTATTTGAAAAGATTCAAAGTTGAAAAGCTAGCACAATAAGTGCTTGACGTTTACTTCCCAGTTTAATGCTTGCAAGATGCAAGATGATGCAGACAATGGAATTTATAAAATTGCAAAAGTCAAAATATGTTATGAACCAAATTTACCTTGTGGATCACTGGCTAATGCATTAATTGCTGACTGCAGGTCATGTTTAGATGTATCAGTCTAACAGAAAATGGAGCTGCACAGAGAACTAAGAAACATCTCAGAGCCTGGGAAAAACACATTGCCTTTCCTGTTCAATTTTAGAAGGACAAAAAAATACAGTGATTGGAATTTCAGAATTTAATTTTCAGAATTTTTAGAATTTCAAAAGAGCAGAAACCACATTTTTAGAAAAGAGACCATAAATTATTGCAATCTACTAAATGTACATAAATTTACACATACAAAAGTAATCATACACTTTCAGTAGCTGATAAGGTGATTTTTTAAAATTAGAGAAAATAATCTGTTGATAAAGAGATAAAAAGGTCAAGAGTTTTTTCAGAAAAAAAAACCCAATTACTTTCTTTTCTTTCTGCAAATGGTTGATGAATAAGAGTGGGTTTGAATCCTATCCATAGCTTAAGAGTAACCAAAAAGCAACTAATAAATTATGAAGAGACAAACTGAACATCCAAGTATTCCTTCAGGAGTGTGATAAACATTCTAGCAAGGATTATATTCAAGATTCAGCTTTTCTGTGAGGCCTTATTTCTTTATTCGGAGAATAAGCAACCAAAATTGAATTAATTTTTCTTGTTCGGAACTGCATTTTCTATGTATTCATATTAAATTTTCACAATCAACAAATAAAACCCCTTTAATTTTTGCTGTGATTCCATTTTTTCATTTTTATTTTATTGTTTTTTTAATGAAAGAGATGACTGAGAAAAACTAAGCTCTTGAGTTTTGGGGAGGCAGAAGAGGACTAGGGACCTGGTAGTTTCAGAGCTCTTTATTAGATATTCTTTTTCTCTTCAGCATATCAAAAGTAATTTGATAAGAGTGGTACTGTCTAATTATGAAGCAAATTAATTAAATTCTATATTCAGCTACTTAGATTGTATATCTTCAGCACAAAATATCTTTTCTATGCCTACAACCAAAATTTTATGTCTACTGTTTTACGTACAAAACTGAAAAGAACAGCCCCAAGAGACCGTCTGTGTCTCCATCAGAAAGTATACATGTCTATACATTTTTTGCTTAATATCTGTCTCTGTGGTCTGAAATCCTTTTTACTTATTCTGCTGGTTCCCCCGATCCACACAGTGTTGCTAACAATTTAACTCATTTTATAATAAAATTAGTTAGAGAAAGCTTTACAGTAACATAATTGCATCAAGGCAATAGTACTAATTTTCTTTGATTGATATTTGGCGTAATCACCACATTCTTTCTTGATGACTCTTATCTGGAAATTACTCTTGAAAAGAAAAACTAGCATGTCAATGTTCTATTTTTTCTTCTCACTTTTTTCTGGTTTTTACTTCCTCTGAGTAATTAATTCTGTCTCTACTTCTATTCCTGGGAAATTAGTGCCAGTAAGCTGCCCATCATAGGTCTCTAAATGTCATTCCATAGAAGGATTTTAAAGTATTCACTTTAATGTCTGTTGTTATACTTAATCTCCTGCCCTCTCAATATAGGTCAAGTGCAATTGTTATTCCAAAATTTTATTGATGACAGGGGAATTGAGCCAGTCTCCAGTGGCCTGAATTCCAATTACAGTGAAGGCAGATGTAAATTTCAGTCATACAGATTCACCTACAGTTGCAAATTTAGCTGTTTCACCTCTGATTAATTATACATTTGACTTTGTAATCTTTTGTACTCAGGTCTTTCTAAATACTGTGGGACACTAAACTCTCGAAGAAAATCAGTTGATATAGCAAATGAAATATTAAGTCTTCATTAGAAGCCTCCATGCTCAGTATAGGCTAAGCTCAAAAAGTTTCCAAAAAGTTTGGGAGACATATATATGACATACTGGTAAAGCTCTCTGTGGGATTTGAAACACTGACACCATAAGAGTTATCACCTGTATTTGACATTTTATCGTCTGTACACAATAGTCAGATTTACAGCATAGACGCTTAGAAAATCTATCTGAAAATTTGGTGATAAAGTTCACTTTGTAGAAATGGTGATATCTCCTTCCTCATCCCTCTTCTATCTACCAAAGAGTTACTCTAAGCTTTTCTTTTTTAATGAGAATCAATCCATTTTGACAGGTCAAAACTTTGAAAATAGCCTCCCAAACATACTGATAGGTTCATTTTGGAAAGTAATGTAAAAATACTGAGGAAACTGAAGCTAAATCTCGCTACTAACCCAAAAAATTATGTGTTCTTGAGTGATTATGAGGCTTTCTACCACAAAATTACTTGTTCAGTTTAGCAATAAAAGAAAAAGTTGAGACAGTAGTGAGTCACGATAGTCACTAGCTGAGTGTAAGTGCCCATGGAAGCAAGGTGTCTGCTCCTATAAGCTTACCTAGCCAAAGGATAAACAAACTAGAGCATACAAATCTGACCAACAAAATGATAAGGGAGGTAGTGATAAGAACAAATCTGGTAAGTGGCATGAACTGGTAAGGATATGCCAGGTACAATAATGTTTGTTTTCATGTTTTTGATAACTTGATTGTTTTAATGTTTTGCAAAATATTATCACTAGAGGAAACAAACAAACAAAAAATTAAAAAAAAAAAAAACTAAAAAACCCACAAAACCAAACCCAAACAGAGCACTAGCAAATCAAAATAAATTTTAAAAAGTTCCCATCAACAAAAAAAGATAGAAGACTAAAGACCAGAATACCTAGTATCTCATTCCTCACCTCTCTACCCAGAAATGGGAATCTAATCAACCCATTTTTATAGCTTCAGAATGTTGTTATTTTTAGTAATCCTGTATCTCTAACAAGTACATTGAATATTATTCTTCCACTTGTCAGTTTTTTATCTTCCAGTAAGGAACTTTTCTAGGACGGAAAAGCTGTGGATTGTAATTAAGGGTGAGAACTCAGTTTTCCTGCTTAATGACTGACTGGTCTGATCATTAAGCTGCTTTGCAAAGAGTGTGTACAACCCTCGTTTTTACAGCCTGAGCATTTAGATCTAAATTTGTCTTGAACTCAGGAGCTACAAATGCTCCGTGCCAAACAATATTAGGCAGAAAATGAGTCCCCAGGGAATAACATTGGAATAGTCAGGAGTGCAGCTGACAATTGAGCATTTACCATAACACAGCTGTCAGACCCTCAAAAAGGTGTATGTAGTTGGTGGTTTGGTTTTGTTTGTTTGTTTGATTGCTTTTCCTCCTTGGTATAATGTCTATTTCCTGTAAAAACTAGATTGAGCTTTCATAAATTACTTGCTTGAGCTCAGGCTTCTGTGTCTAAATCTTTGTTACACACTGGCTTGTATGTGAGATAAAAATGTTATAGAATAATCAATCCTTTCCACATTTTTCTCAAAAGAGGGTGAGTTCTTTCTGTTGGTTTGTGTATATTGATGCTAGGTGATATGAACACCACTGAAATGTCACCCAGGAGTAACGTATCTCAGGGAAAGCACATGGATTCACATCAGCTGCTTTTCCTAAACATGGCAAGTTTGTTCATCCCTTTGCAAGTCATTTGTAGAGAACAACTGNGCATACACTCAGTACAGGAAAAATAATTGCACAATTTAAAGACATTTTGTGAGCATTCAAATTAAACATAATGATTTTTACAATCAAAATTTTAATGTACAATATGTAGTGCTCTTTCTCATACATTTAATAAGTGATTTTGAGGTGATAGAAGTTTTATTGTCTTGTTCCACTGTAGCAGTGTGTCTGATTGGCACTGCATATCTGCCTTCCCCTATCTCATATTGAGTTAAGAGCCAGAATGTGCCTTTACCCGCAGCTTATTATTGGTTTTTAAAGTTCTGTATCTTCCCTCCTTGCAACCCCATTCCCTGAAGCCCCTGTCAAAATGTATCCCCTGCGTCCCCGTTGGCTATCCTCTCTAAACCCCTCCCATATCTCCATCCCTTTTAACCCCATGCTCGCTTCCGTTCGGTGCTCTCAGCGCCTCGGAACCCAGGCGGCTCTTCCACCCGCGTTCCATCCCGGTCCCATCTGCCTTCTCCTCCCCGTCATCCCTACCAATAAACCCTGGATTCCAAAAGCTGAGAGACTGCATTTCTTTTAATCGCCAAGGCTCCTATTATCCTGCCTTCGGAAAGTCAGCCCGAGCTCGGGTCCCGCCGGCCCCGGATCCGCTCCGCTCCCGCAGCGTGGAAAGCACGAGGCGGGGACCTCTTTTAGTGGGGTTTTCGGGGTCTCCCTGCCTCCCCAGAGCGAGAAAACCTCATTCCACTAATTGCTAGGTTAAATGGGTTAGTAAGCCCAAAGCTAATAAGCTCAACTAGAGGTTATAAGAATGTGTTAAGAAAGGGTGTTACAATTTTTGACCTTTCCTCTTTTAGCTTTCCATTAAGGCAACTACAGAATCCTTGAAAGGATCAGGTTATGGTTTATTTTTTGTGTTCTCTGTGTTCTTTCAGGGATGTTCTCTTACTCCTAAAACATGTCCCACATAGAGAGAATTCTGTCTTTTAGTCTTGAGCTCTGTTAGATATGAGCATTTCTGTGGAAAGAAATAAGTTAACTAAAGTTATGCTTTTAAATGCCATCCTAGAATCTAACCACATCACAGAAACAACCCAAGACCTGGAAAATCATTCAAAGACCACGTGATTGCCATCTGCAGTCCCTGTCAGAGCTCCTTCCTTTGTGGTTCTCAGCCATATGGATATTTTGATAGATGGTCTTTACAGAGGGAGAAAAAAGTTAATTATGAACGTATTAAAATCTAGTTGAGATAAGTATCTGAGAGTATTACAAAATTGGTAGAATTACCTTACTAGGATAATCTAGAAAATATGGAATTTATCACAGTGACTGAATGAGAAAAAAGAGAAGTCAATTGCTAGATTGGTTGGTTTGCTCCTCCCTCCTGAATTATATTCTGATTTGTGGCAACCAGCCACAGTACTTATATTTCTGTATTTCAATTTCCACAATTACAGTTCAGAAGGACCCTATTTGTTTTATATAGATGCAATTCAGAGTGGCTGCATGAAATTGTGTTTTCTGGTTCAAGTAAGAATATGTTCCATCTCTCTGCTCTTGTCTGCAGCTCCAAACCAGATGCTGTCTAGTTTTGCAAGGTTTTTGTATTTAACTAGATTATATTTCTTTGTCTGAGTGCGACATTATAGTTGTTTTTGCATCTAAAAACCTCTAGAATTTTAAAGAATTTAAAATTGTTTGATTGCTTTCCCCCCTCGGGAAAAAGCATTAGTCAGACATACAATTATGTAGGTAAAAATGAAATAAACGGAAACTATATGAGCAACAAGTATATCATGCACTTTTGGCAGTACCTGAAAAACTACTGTGAGAGATTATCATGGTAAGTACATCAAGTACTGGTTGGCTAGTTCAGTTTACAAAGTTGTGCTTCTAGGCCACAAGAATCCTAAATGTTCACCAATGCAACAGGATATCATTCTTTCTGTTTCATGTCTAGGTTAACTTCCTTGTATACACAGTGTAGATTTTTTAATTCATTTTCTGTTTTTCTCCATATTTCAGTTACATTCCAGCTGAGACCAAAAAATAAACACCTACCACTGTAACATCTGACTGAAGTTATAACTACATGTTTGAATCTAGAGATTTTCATCCAGAGTTATAAATATCAAATATAAAATTTGAATATATTTGGATCAACTCTCTTTTGATTTTCAGAGCTTACTGATCAAAAATTACTCTGCTGGTTTACCATATATTTAGGAAAAGAAGTTTCTTTTTGTCAACAAAACTGAACTTTCTGTGTTATTCTGGTCTGTATAATATGATGGAGTGTTGCCCTATAGCTGAATAGAAACAGATGTATATGGAGAAAATAACAAAAACAGACACAGATGGTGTATCACATGTGTAACTTCTTAATTTATCCCTCATTGTGTGATACAATTATCCCAGCAAGTAGGCTGTATTCATCCCCTTTTCACAGATTCTGCCAGTTCCTGCAGGGACACTTTTCTGGATCGTGCTACAAACTGCCAGGGCAGCACAAAAAGATTACTCAGTCTCTCACTGCACCCTCTCTAGGTCCCTTCCCTGTCCATTTTTCCTTTTGTTTGTTTACTTATTTCTTTTTGAATAACTGTGATTACGGTGAAAGGTGAAATTACAGTTAATTTTTTTGCCAGAATAGCGATGTCGATTTCTTTAGGCAAAAAACCCCAAAAGACAAATCCAACAAAACTCATCCCATTTCCTATATAATATTTGCAACAATAGGATCCTCTTTTCC
Source organism: Grantiella picta (assembly GCA_013397955.1). NCBI lineage: Eukaryota > Metazoa > Chordata > Aves > Passeriformes > Meliphagidae > Grantiella > Grantiella picta. The sequence goes on along the minus strand of VZRM01000197.1, from coordinate 565,564 downwards.
AAAAGATAATGTGTTATTTAAACTTTGTGCTCAGAATTCATATTTATCTCATGGAATTTGTATAAACTCAATCTCAGCAATGTTGGGTTAACTCTGAACTTTGCATAATGAATTGCATTGGGACTTTAGTTTAAATCCCAAGCTTCTCAGTGTTTCTCCATCAATTTCTTAAAAGTTATTTCCTGTCATAGCCTTAAAGATGTCTTTAAGCTTATGGAAATTGTGAGTATAGAAATATTATTCATGTAAGTATGGAAATAAAAGGTATTCATGAGTTTCTTAATTCAACTACAACAGCAGGTGACTACAATAAAACAAAGATGTGTCACCAAAAGAGTTATTGGAAAGGAGGATACACTGTGAAATAATTTACATTGGTTGTTTTGTCTGTGATTTGCTTCAGATCTTCTCTTTCTTTTTTTTCACTTTTCCTTTTCCTTTTCCTAAGGATTAAAAACATAAGATACTTGACTGTTGCTGGTTCCATTAACAGTACAGAGCTGTATGCTTGGCTGCATTACTTTAGGTCAGCTTTGCATAAGTCCATGACTTCATGACACTTTTTGCCCAGTAAAGACCTGACACATACATCAAGAAGAAAACATGGAATTAAAGTTAATTTTAGGAAAGCAGAAAAGAAATAACACTGCAACAGTTTTCCTGAGAAGGTGGTAGATGTCCCATCCCTGGAAATAATCAAGCTCAGGTTGGACTGGCCTCTGAGCAACCTAATTTAGTTGAAGATGTCCCTGCTCATATGGCAAGGGGTCTGGACTAGAGGGATTTTAAAGATCTCTTCCATACCAAATCGTTCTCTGATTCCATAACTTCAAAAAATGTGTAAACATGTTCATACTTAGTATTCTTAACAGGCAAAATGATCTATTGAGCAATTTTCTTAAATTTTGTATGTATTTTATTTAGCACCAAACTGTATCATTTGGCAAATTTACAAAGTGAAAAAAGCCCTGTTGAGATGAAGCTGTTATATGGTCATGTTTGTAGCAGTGCAGAATAAAAAGCCTCCATACCTTGGGTAAAATCTGATGGAGAAATATTTGAAAATATCTTATTGCAGTCAGAAATCAAATAAAGGAGCAAAACCTATTATTAAAATGCTCATCAGAAAACAATTCAATCTATATTAAGTATATTTTTTTTCCTCCTTGGACAAGGTTGTATATAGAGGCAGGAATATCCTCCATACTAAAAGAAAGGATTAAAGGAAAACATCAACCTGTATTCTTGTCTGATTTTGAATTTGGTCTACCTCAGTTATTCCACAATATTTTATTCTGCTGCTTCCCTGAAGCTCTCCTACATGGTCCTAAGCCAAGGTTCTGGCAAGATCTTTTTCCTCTGATTCTGCCAAAGACAGTAACAAAACACCATTAAGTATTCTTAACTGTTTGTTTTTAAGCCCTTTCTCCATCAACCCTCATTTCCCTCGATCCTGAGCTGAGATTATCCACAAAGCACACACACATGAAGTAAGCTTCCACATCTTTGCATAAGACAGATATACTTCACTGACTGTACTACATGTCAGAAGACTGTACTACATGGAGAAGACAAGGTCCGTGTTTGTGCTTGAACTATGAAAAACTAGTTAATTAAATGATCTGGATTTACTAAAACATTGCACATGTCTGCATCAAACTAAGATTTCTACCATGACTATTAAGATGTCAATTAGAAGAAACGTAAATGAACTTCTTTTCTTCTTTCCTATTCTTTTTCTGAAAAGCTCCAGATTTGTTTTCATTATTAATATTTTTTAATTATTTGGATTCTTTTATTTTCATTGTCTTTTTTATTGATACAATAAACAAGACAAATGTGTTATGCCATTTGCCTTTTTCATTCTAAAGAAAGCAGTGCAGAAAAGATGTCTTTGGTGTCAGTATTGAGAAGCATGCAATGGAGTTGTTCTGAATTCTGGTGGTGACAAAACCAGACAGAAAACTGTTAGCTCTCTATGACTTACCACAAATCCTTTCAGCTAGTAATATTCATGTTTTGTACTTGTTAAATAATAGGTGAAAGCACTATGATGTGAGAAAATATATTTAGCTGCTCTTACTTTTAAGAAATGTTGGGAGAAAATTTACTTAATTATTCAACTTAAACTGGTGAATTAACATTCCACATCTGTCTGTCAGTAGCTAGGGTCGTTTTTCTGATAGCAATATGTCCTTCAGAGTATTTCACAGGTGTAAAATCCTAAAGCTGGAAAGGAAAATGACTGATTAGATGCTTAATCTCATGTTTTATAGCAAAAGTTGTTTTGAATACTGGAGTCCAGATTAATGCTTAGCAATTTCCAAACTGCATTCACATATCCTGATGCATACGCTGCATATCAGAACCAATGCTAAGAAAATACAGCTGTGTTGAAATGAATTTCTGTCCTGAGAAACTGGAGAACCAGGATTGAAGGCCTTGCATATCACATTTTCTTTCACAATTTAGGCTGCTCAAAGCTTTAGATCAGTGAGGCATGGTATCTATGGCAGCTATTTCATACAATAGCAGCAGTGGTTTTTTCCTAGACTTTTTCTAGGTCATGTTTTCTGTATGTTACTTCTCTGTTCTGTGAATGAGGGAATTACTTCAACAAGGGATAAAAAATGTTCAGATTTTCTGTTCCTGTTCTTGAAATTCTTCAAATCTGTTTTCATTGAAATAGAGAGATTTTCTTTTCTATCTCTAACTAGGTTCTGTCTCAAGATCTGTTTTTAAAATATTGGCATTATAAATTATTTAATTTGGATTCACCCTATTAAAGCAGCATTTTTTTTTGATCTACCTTTGAATTAAGCACTTTACTAGAATACATACTGGTGTTTCAAGTTTTATAGGGTGCGATCCTTTGTTTTAAATAATTCATTTTTTCTGAGGTATTTTTCTCACAGTATATGAACTTCAATACAATAGAACATTATTTATTTTCTTCTAGAATATAATGTAATTATTTCATGATGTATGCACCAAAGAAACCCCACATCGTTAAATTTATTTGCTTCAGGAACCTTTTTATATGTTTTGAATTAATTTATTTCAGTCTAAGAAGACATTTCATCATATTTGTTCATATAGAGAATTTTTCTTACTAAGCAACACTGAGGTGCTTAGAGGTTTTTTCCGCATAGAAACGAACTTTATTCTTCTAATGAATAGAAGACTTGTTGGCTTAATAAAGATTTAAAAGAAATCCTGCTGATGTATATGTAAATTCAGAGAATTATATTCAAAAGCATTATTGATACAACAGGCACCAAATTAAAAAATATTTTGTGTTTTTTCCTGAATAAAATTCACTAGATTTAACTAAGTTCTCTTAGGTTTCACTAGCTATTTATAGATTGGGATAATGTTAACACCAGTTAAAATTAGCTGAGGCATATTAGTGTATCACAATGAGTTTAGATAACAAAGAATTAAGAACAAATGGTTATACTCCAAAGTATGAGAATATAACTTTTTCATTCAGGTAATGAAGTTCCAATGAAATTTTACAAGGAAGTGGTAAATATAGTGTGTAGTTCTTGTGACTTAACATCAGGGAAAGTTTCTACAGATTTGTAAAATTCATATGTTCAGGGAAAGAAGAACCTACCAAATAAGACAAATCAAAAAGTTGAGCATAGAAACATAAAATCTTAGGAAACTTTTTTTTTTAAACTCTATAGGTAAGCAAAGGATTAATAACTATCCACACTGACACAAGAAGAAATAGGTATAAATTAATCAGGCTCTAAATGGTCAATTAAAAAGCCCAGAGAAATTACAATATATTTTTCCATAGCAAAAAGTCAGCAAAATCCAAGTGTCTGTAATATAAGAGATATTAAAATTATACTGTCATTAGTAATAAGGTCAGTAGAGCAGGTTAAGACCTGATTACTTTCAGATTTTTTTTCTGAAACCTGTACTTTTCATTTTTCAGGCTTAATTGCTTCTTATATTAAATTCCTACTTTACTTGGCTTGAACCAACTTATTTGTTATTTTAACTCAGCAATTCATTGAACTACTTTTAACAGTAATGAAACATGGTTAAATAGAGTAAATCACTTAAATAAAGCAAAGCATATAGAATATGTGTCTGTAAAGTCTATTGGCATAGCTGTCAGATGCCTAGATTGAATGATTCATGTACATATTGTATCCCTCACGTGTAAAAGTTTGCAGTAGCAAATCTTCAGTGGCTTGTTTTTGTTCTTCTTTTAATGCATTAGTGGCAAAGAGTTAAAAAAGGGGAAACAACTGATGAGACAGAAGAAAGAATAAAAAGTAAAATACATTGTATGCCAAATACAGTGCAGTCCCTACTTGACTGGGTACTTTTCTCTCAACAGACGGCTCTCATGTGTGCATAAAGATTATTGTGCTAAGAGATTTTTCCATCTGTCTTTCACAGTCAAACAGGGATGCAAATAACTGCATTTTTTTCTGTTACTGTTTGGAGATTTTTCCTGAGCGATTTGAAGTAGTGGCACATTTCTACTCCAGTGAGAATGAGCATTACAAGATGATCTGGTCCCCCACATGTCACTTGGTTGAATGCATTAAAAAAAAATTAATTTTGAAGCAGGACAACCTCCTGCGTCATAAAACACATGTATTCTACAGATATTTTTGTGCATCTATATATGTATATAGGCCCCAGAATCTCAGTATGTTAGAAAATAATGCATTGACTCTCAATATGTGTCTTCCAGTTTAATGAGCCTCCAACTCACATCCCATATGCATCCTGGTCTGCACAACTGAGATCACCACCAGCAAGACCAGGATCGTGATACTTCCCCTTTGTTCAACACATCTGGACTGATATATCCAGTTCTGTGTTTCACAAGAAGAAAAGCATTTTTACGTGCTGAAACAGGTGGAGGTCATCAGGATAGTCATGGCTGGAGCACATTTTATAATCAGAAGCTGAGGGATCAGCCCTCAGCCTTGCCTCCAGAATCTTGGTCAATGTCTACAATCACCTCTCCAGACGACACAGGTAGGATGGAGTCAGACTCTTTTCAGAGTTGCATGAAGATGGGATATGTAAACTAGCTCAAGGTGGAATGGTGGAAATTCCAGATAGATATAAAGAAGACATGAGCTTTTTTTTTCTCATGAGGATAGTCATACTCTGAAACAGGTTACCCAGGGAGACTGTGGGCTCTCTACCCTTATAGATGTTAAAGGTTTGATTGTTCATGGTCTTCAGCAATGTCATGACTGAGACCAGAACTGCTGTGAATAGTGGATTTTTCTAACTGACTTGTGAAGGTCCTGTCCAATCTGTTTTATCCTATTTTCATGATTCATATTAAATGTGTAAAAACTTTAGGTGTCTTTTGTCCAAATTTATAACTTAATTTCAATAAACATCGTGTATGAGAAGAAATCATGTAAATATGGTACTGTCCTTTTTAAATACTCTCTTTGTAATTTTTTTTTGTTTTGTCATATAACCTTTAGTCATTTTTTAATCCTGAATATATGTGCACTCTTAAAAGTATCTCAGCATGGTGTGTTTTAACTAGTTTGTGCGCATGACACAGTATATTTTTTTAGAAAATATCTATCTCCTTTTGATATAACTAATACTTTTACTTCTTCAGCAGACTTTTTATGATTCTTTCTGAGAGATCAACATTGCAACTACCTTGCAGGGAGCTTCTGCATAGAGCAGATCTTTGCCAATCAGGACATAATCCCCAAATTTTGATTTTTTTTTCAGATCTTATCTGAAGCTGTCAAATGATCTGAGGAACTGACAGATAATCTACTGGTTTTGTGTTACACTCAGACTGGGAAATAAGGATAACATAATCTAATTTGTTTTCATCTGCTTTCAACTGTGATTTGTTCCCAGTTTTTTTTTCCTTTGGTAAAGCAATTGGTCATGTTTATCTGTGCAGATAATTCATTACTGCACTATCAGAGCAGCTCTCATCAATCAGTCCTTCACATTCTGCAATTCCCTGGTCACAATATTACGAAATCTTTTGGCAGATTTATGGAGTCATTAATTTGAATTTACCCCTTTGGGTTTAACAAGGTTGAATGAAAAGTACAAGTGCCAAATGTAAAACACTGAAGTTGATGTTTCACATATAGACATGCACAGCAGAATTTGATAATGTATTTGCACCCAAAGTTTTTGGTAGGTGTTGGAAAGCACTGATATATCCAAGCTGGACTTGGGCACAAAGTTCATAATGTAAGTTAAAATCACCAAATTTTTAAGGTCTCAGATACTAGTAGGGGTTTTAGGAAAGAAAAATTTATTATCCTGACTGCTAGCTACATAGTTTCCTAATTTTCACGCTAAACTCCCTTTGTTTATAAATAGCATGTATAGATATGTGGATTAATTGCATCCAAAACATGGGGATGGTGTTGATTAGAATGATATAAAGCTTGGTTTATGTCCTTTAAGATTTCCTTTAACACAGGAAAACTCTCCATCAAAAATACACTTTGTCTTCACATAACCAAAACAGCACTTTCATAGTCACCTACTGATAAGTTAAAAAAATATAATAGCTTGTGTAAAGTAGTGGTTTCATGGACTGTATTCAACTGCAG
>VZRM01000197.1:516977-558959 GCA_013397955.1 Grantiella picta | reverse complement strand
ATTCCCCCCCCCCCCCAAAAAAAAAAAAAAAAAATTCAATGGTGCTTTAATAGTTTTTGACCTTTCAGGAAAAGATACAGTCCACTTCCCTGCTGGATGCTAGACTCAGTGACAGAGAAGATACCTGCCAGACTTCACACTTTCCTAAGATTCAATACGACAAATGAAAGACACTGTGAAGAATAAAGCACCCTTAAGATAGATATCAAATATAGGTCTGTTGAACAAAACTAACACTTGCAAAGTCCTGGTAGACTTTATAAAAAAAATCAACATTTTATTACTTCTGTTTCATACCATAGATAGAATAAGAAAGCATTTAATTTGTTAACTTTCTGAATACAAGATGCTGAAAGCCCTTTGTAATGGAATTTGTAAGTCCAGAGGCAAGAAATCAGATTATGATCCCTCTTGTCTCAATGTCAATATGAATTAATGGAAATAGGTTTTTAAAATTGAAAACATTTACATTACAGTTATATATGTCCAATTAATTTGGAATTATCTGTTTTCATTTATTTAATTAAATCTTTCAGTTATCTCTGTAAGTAATAAAAAATTAGATAATGGTTTGCATCTTTAATTTAATTACAGCAGCTGCACAAAATGATTCTGCTGTTTTGGAGACTAGTGCATTGGTCACAGTTAACAACCAAACACTCATACAGCTGCACACTCCCTCCCCCCTCCCACGGAACAGGGAACAAATGGAAGGAGAGTCTTGGCTTGGAAGTGAGAATGGAAGTAAGAAGCCTTGTGGATCAGGTCAGTTGTGTTGCCTCTCAACCTCTCGCCTGCTCTCTGGGGAAGTGCAGAGTGGGGAAAAGGAGAAAACCTCAGTGATATACAAGCACTGGTAATGACACCTCTGGAAAACTGCACTGAGGTTCTGAGTCCCTAATTCAAGAAAAATTTTGACATATGAAAGAGATGCCTAATGCTACCCAAATTATCAAGTGGTTAGATTGCATATTCAACATGAGACAGGGAGAGGGAGCTGGGGCTGCTTAGTCTCCTAAAGTGGGGCTAAGGGGTAATTTCACAGCAGTCTGCTATTACCTGAGGGAGAGTTACAAACATGAAAACGACCAAATGACACAGCAAAGACAAATGGTCACAAGCTGTGGCTTGAGAGGCTCATATGAAGAATTAGGAAAATAATTGCAACTAAAAGGGTTGTGTAATACTTAAGTGGGTTGCCCTGAGCCATCCTGGGCTCTGCACCTCTGGAGGTCTATGAGATTCAGCCAAAGTCACAGCCAACCTGAACTGATGCTGGCAAACAGGACTACTTCAAACAAACATTAACAAAATGGCCTTCAGAAATATCCTTAAACCAACTTTTTTTTTTTTTTTTTAAAATAATTCCATGACTATCTGTTTCTTGGTTTTATATTATAACCATCAAGAATTGTTCATTGCTGCTGACAGCAGCTTGGAACCCCTTTGCCTAAAATTTACTTTGAAAAGAAATTACCAGTTTATAAAGAGCAAGCTGTCTAAACAAATATGTGTTTAAAACTTTCAAACTACAGCTCTTAATGTATCCAAGCACAGTCAAGAACTGGAAATTTTATCTACAATTTCATTTTCAGAGTGTTTCAAGTTGTTAAAAATGAGATATGTTGTCAGGATAGTGCAGGATCACCAACGCTGTCTGAACAGTCAGTCTGTGTTATCTGTTGTGTCAACACGAAAAAAATTCAGTTCCTGGGATTTCTGATTCAGGATCTTTCAGAAGCATAAATTAAGTAAAAAACAATAGAAAAATTTTTAAAATTAAGAAAAGATTATTCAGAGTCAGGTTTGACACTGGGTTACAGTTTAAAGCTGATTTGTTTCATTTCATTAACAGCACGATCATATGAGAGGTTAATTCTTTTCCAGAGTGGTTTTGAATGGAACCAACTTTAACTAGAACTTGAGTTGAAATAAAAAAACTATGAGCAATCCATTGAATTCTGCTCTTTTTTTTTTAAACAGACTGATGATCGTTAATCAAAACTTTCTTCAAATTAAGGTAAAAAAATTGTTTAAGAATGTGTAAACAGCTTGTTTATAAGACATTTCTAAACAGCATTGAGCATCTGAGATAAGAAATCAAATACACCACTGTAGCAATATGTTCCTCACTTTCAAGATTTATCAGGCTGTATCTTCCTATTGAACACTGTGAGGTTTGTAAAAAAAAAAAAAGTAAACTCTATAGGGGAAAAATATTAAAAATGGTTCAAACATTTTTTCAAATCCCATCACTTACTTTTGATTAGTTTGAATGGATCAAATGTAGCCCTAAAAAGCAGAAGTCTTCTTGTATGAACATCTATTCTCCAACAAAGGTGAGATCTTCTGTAGCCCAGGTGGATACAGATGACTAACAAGGATAGGAAGGGAGGTGTGGTAGGACTGAGCCATGTGCTTATTATAAGAGAGATCTGAGGGAACACAGATATAGCCCTGTTGCCACTGTTTTCTATTTACCAGCTAAGATCATTCATCTGTTTGCATACAGAAAGCTGAAAGGCATATTGACTCCCTATAAAGAGGAAAGGGACCTCTGAGTCAGGTACTCTTAATGATTTTAAACAGTATAAGATGCCCATTTTCAGGCTTCTGAATTACCCCGTAACTGCAATGCTTACAGTCAGCTCTGAGATCTGAATCTGTCTTCTAATGGCTAATCTTTTGCTTTCAGTTGGGTGACACACAGGCGATCACAAAGAACCATAAACTGTGAAGATGCCAAATCTGAAAAACTGATGCAGCTACCTCTTTCCAGAATTGGAGCATTTGATTGTTGAAGAAGAGGATTAAAAAAAAAAAAAATCTGGGAATTTAGACTAGCACAGCTGCTGCTGTTGTTAGTGAGGAAAAGAACATGAAATGCAAAAGAGGATGGTGAGTTAGTTTCACTGACAGGGCATTCAAGCTGATTTCCAGTTGTTCTGCCCTGAATAAATGTACTGATACTGCAGTAAAAACTTCACAATGATTTCCATGTCTCTTACTTGGCTTTGTCACCCATACACATCAGCTGAATGCTGGAAATAAAACTAATTAAAATCCTGCCCCTTTTCACAGTAAGAAAAGACTTCAAATAACCATTGCAATCTTAAGCCAAAATAATTATAAAATGCAAATCTGTACCAGATATATTGGTATCTTGTAGTCATTAATGTTTATAGCCAATAGAAACTTAATTTCAAAATCACAGTTTCATTTATATTGGTTGTACTTCTCGAAAAGAATATCTTTCATGTGGAAGTCCTAGCTTTCAAACTTTTCAAGCCTTACAACCCTGACATTATCATGCTTCCTGCAGACTTCTGCTCCTATTGTAGTAACATAGAGATGAAAAGGACTTCATGGATTACTGAGTCTTGTCCCCTGCTGTGTATGTAATCCTGAGCCCACTGAAATCAGTGGGAGTTTTAGCTTTTTCTTCAATGGTAGCATGATTAGGCCTAGAGTATCTAAAAAGTGTTCAAATTAAAGTTGGTTTTTTTCACATTTTTCTAATGTCTTGTTAAAGATAGTATTAAAAGGTCTTAAATTCCAGGTGTAATTGGTTCGGTGTAGTTGCAATTTGTTTCTAAATTCCTTATTCTACGAAGAAAATCTAAAATAACACTCAAAAATTTATTCTTGTTCATGTCATATTTAGTGAAAGGTCAAAGCACGCTGAGCTTAGATGTTTGAAGCAAAGGACAGGCTAGAGGCAAAGGGCCACAACCTTTAAGCTGATTCAACTCTTCATAAACATAACGATCCAGGGAATTGGAGTAACAACAGTTACAGATTATATTTGTAGGGGAAATAAAAGCTTACTGCCCCTAAGATATGTATTTATGCTGCTCTGCATCCTTAATTATGTTAAAGACAAAAGATTAATCTTCCCGATCCACATTTTCACAGAGTGAAGTGGATATATCTCAGGTACTCCCTCATGTCTTCGAGCTGTATTAGGAAAGAAAGACAGCAAGGTAGAGTGAAAACATATATTAGCTTTCAAAACTTGCTGAAGCAGTCAGTATTTCCTAGTTTATTTAAAACTAACATTTATTTGAGCCAAAATCACTTATCTAAAGTTACTTGTCTCATGAGAGGAAGTAAAATTTCCTTTATATAATCAACAGGAGAAGTGGAACACCTTGTGAATACAAATCAACATAAATACCTGTATTAGATTACAATGATTCATCCCATGAGAGAAAAAAAACCAAAACAACTAAACAACCAAATATCCAAAACCAACAAAAAACCCAAGCATCTGATTCTAATATTAACTTTGGGGTGGTATTTTAAAATGAAAAATAATCAAACTGATTATGTGTATTACCTTTTAGGGTTAACTTAACTATGATTTTAAATTATGACATTATAGTTAGGACATCAACACCTTTAAACATATTATGAAAAACCTAGGATAAATTCCAAACAATTGTGTGTCATTATTCCACAAAAGAGAAGTAAAATTTTAGAAATATAGCTAGTTGACATGTCTTTAGTACTAGAACACCTGTAAAATAATGAGATCTAATTATATCTTGATGATCTCTAATGATATCTTGATGATATCTAATGATAACTAATGCTTTCTTAACCAGCATAAAAACTGATTTTCTACAGTTTCTAAATCAGCAGTTTATGGAGGAGTGAAAGTAGCAGCTTTAAGTTAGAAGCAGACTTCAGAGAATCACTACCAGGATTTAATGTATAAAAGGTTTTTCACTAGTGCATATTCACATTCTTCCAATGTCAGTAAAAAATGGTTCTTGAAGTATATGAGGTTCAGCAAACTAAATGCAATGAGATTTTCTGCATTACTGTGCTCATGAAAAACAGTTGTGAGAATTTACATCAAAACAGATAATGCAATTTTTGTTATAGTGATATGTTCCAATATGACTATAGAAAACAGTCTCTTCTGTTTTCTAATCATTACACTTTCCTGCTCGTTCCTTGTGAATATTTTCTTAAAAATCAAGCATTGATGTATTTTTTTCTGTTTAGAATCCATGAACTCATAACATATTCCCTTATTCTGTGATTTTTTCCTCTTTTCCAGGCATGTTCAATGACTTTCAGGATTTGTGTTTTAAAGCAAACGACAGTTGAATGCTGGGTTTCCTGATCCTGTGTTTTTGCCTTTGTTTACTATTGTTGCTACAAACACTATAAAAGGTTGATGGTGATACAGTCACTCTAGAATGAACCTTTGAATAAAAGCAGTAAGAATTTATGTACAAGCTTATCTTCTGAATTGGGTAATTTCATAGTATAGTTTAGTAAGCTGTGAAGAGGGCTACCTTAGGAACATACAGTGGAAAAGAAAAGAAAAAAAATCCAAACACAAAGTTTAAACACTTACTAAAACACAAAATCTCATATTTTCTCATATCCCATTACCAGTAAATTTTCATTTACATGGTAGGTCCTTTAAATACCCTTTTTAAAAGAAAAAAAAAAGATACATTTTTCTGGGGCAAGTCATTGTAAGGTTTATTTTTAATGACGAAAATATGGTATCCTTTAAAATAAAATTAATATTTCACAATGAAAATACTGATGAAACTAATGCAGAGGTTTTCTGACTTCCACAGCTGATGAAACTTGCTGCATGAATCGTTTCTCTCTTCACAGTTTATTTCAAATTCTTGTTTCAAATCAAGACCACCTAACATAAAATCCTCAATTCATATTTATATCTGTTAATACCTATGGGATCCATATAAAGCAATTGATTTTTTATATTTGGATTTCATTTAAACATCTGCTGTATAGATAAATATAAGGAGAACAAGATGAAAATCATAAATACTTATCTGAAGTTCCAGTTAATAGTACATCTATGCCTAGGTCATTTTGAGAAAAATATTCTGTTATTTCTTTTCCACAATACTGCAGTCCTGGAGGCAAAGATAAACCAAACAAGACTGAAAATAAAATTGCAAATCTATATAGCACAGGAAGAAAAGAAAGCAAAACTGAAAAGAACCAGGAACTGACATTCATTAAAGACTCTAGTATATGAAAGATAGCCTTTTATAAAAGCCTTTATTTTGCACTGGGATTTAACTACCACAAAATATATTTATCTATCTGAGTTCCTGGCTACTATTGTCCTTCATATTTAACATGAAAAGAATTTTTATAAGTGTTGCTGAACTACAGCACTAAGTTGTGGATTGGAAGCAGATTATGTTAAAGAAGTTTTATTTAAATCTATGGTTTTGTCTCTTATAATCGAATTTTCATTGATAACATTTTTGTGAAACCATTGGATCATATGGAAATAATTTTATACCTTTAGACTCCTGACTTCTTAAGAGTTTTGGAATTTCTTTTTGTTGTGGGGTTTTTTGTTTGTTTGTTTTCCTTTTTTCCTGTTTGGTTGGTTTTTGGTTTTTTTTTTTGTTAGCATGTGTTTTCTCTTATAGTTGTTTTAGTCAAGTGGGTACTGGCCTAAACTGTATTTTATCTTGTTCAGAGACATAGAACACTTCCCTCTATACAGACAATGAGCCATCCTGAAAATGGATAATATTGAAAGATGATGAAATTTGGGCATCAGGGACATGAAAACAGCCCTGGCTGGGTGTCGCAATCCACACATCCCAGCTGATTCACAGGCTCTCCTAAAACCTCTTCAGAACACTCAGATCTGAAAATAAATGGGCTTAGCAGAAGATAGAACTAGATTCAAGCCACATAAGTTAACTAGGCTTAAACCCTTCAAGTCTAATTATTTGTATATCTTTAGAAACCTCTCAAAATATAATCAATTTAGCCTTTTTTCTTTAAATACAGACCTGATTTCCACCTTGTCCCTTTATTTATTCCTCTCTCTGCACTCACATTATAGCCTGTAACAACCTATTAATTCGAACACTTACCCAAAATGATGTTGGAATTAAGCTCTTCCTATGAGAGAGAAATATATTTATATACTTACATATTTTTATTTATTTATTAGTGATGCATGAAACACTTTTCAGAAAAGAGGTCAAGGCAGGTTTTACAAATCTCACACCACAGTACAATATGGATCCTCAAATTAGGAATGATAAGTCTAAGTCAAACTTCACCAACAGCTTCTTCATGTGAGAATTAGGAAATTTGCTCACACCTGGCCTGTTCCATCTTTCTGAATGTCCATTGGGAATTTTGTAGTTCAAAAGTTCTAGCTATTACCCATAGGGGTTTGTAGCTGAAACCTTTAATCAGTGTCTGTTCCTTTATTTCTAATTTCTGCCATAGTATATCAATTCTGGGAACATGTTTTTATATTCAAGTCTCATTTTTCTTACCATTAAAAATATTTAAACATGCAACATTGTATGTTTCTGAAAATTGCTCCAGCATTTTCTGCATTTATTCAGGAAAAGGAAAAAATTATATTTCTGGAAGCATATATAATTTCACCCATTCCTTGACATTTGTTTTCTCTCAGCAAGTGGTTCCAAATTATGCAAAGCAGCTCAAAGGTAAAGCTGTAATAAGATCATAAATTCATTCAGGTCTATTTAATTCTTTCTAATAAAATGTTGAGTAATGCAATAAAAAATATCCCTTGTCTAATTACAGAGTTTTCATGATTGACATAAATCCACATGCTCACTTTGAAATATGACACCTTTATTTGAGTAAATTAGAACAAAATCTAAAGCACTTAAATATATGTAAATCCCATAGTTAAAAATAGATGAATTACCACTTACAACTCCCATGATAAATTACAATCTTACAGTGATGTAGGAAGACCTCACTTTGCATAGATCAACACTTGCATTTTCATATTGTTGGAAAAAGGAATTTGTTGGTTCCTTCACACATTACTGACATTTCTTTTGCTTTCTAATTGTGACTGACCGTTTCCAATGTTGACTCAATTCTTTAACACAAACCTTTCTCACTTTTTTTTAAGTGGCAGGTTCTCTAAGTGTTGCCAATCTAATGTGAACACTGTCAGAAAATTGCTTCATGTCTTCCTTCTTTTTAGATAGAAAATGTCTTATGTTGTTTTAATATTGCCTTATGTTTTCTTCAGACCTTCATATTTCGCATTTACAGAATCACAAAATAATTTAGATTGCAAAAGACCCTTACTATCCTCAAATCCAATTAACCCAGCAGTGCCAAGACCACCACTAAATCATGCCCCCAGGTGCCACATCTACACAGCCTTTTAATGCCTTCAAGAATGGTGACTCAATCACTTGCTTCGGCAGCCTGTTCCAATGCTTGACATTTTTTCAGTAAAAACTTATTTTCTTATATCCAGTCTAAACCTTCCTTGACACAGCCTGAGCCCATTTTCTCTTGTCTTACTCCTTCCTACCTGGGAGAAAGGACTGACTCTCACCTTGCTACAAGCTCCTGTCTGGTATTTGTAGAGCAATAAGGTCCCCCATAATTCTCTTTTTCTCCAGGCTAAACAACCCCAGCTCCCTCAGACACTCCTCACAAGACTTGTGCTCTTCTCCTTTTACTAACATTGCTGCACTTCTTTGTTATATAGGTATGTCTTGATCAGCAAAATTGTTGCAGATATGTTTTAAAGGCAGCTGTTGGATGACAAGATAAATAAAATAATTATTTTGACAGATGGTGGCTAAAATGGAGATTTGTTTTCTTGATGCCTGAATTTGATTTCCTTCAGAGCTCACATGAATCACTGAGAATTACTAATTCCACATCTGTGGTATCTGCATTATCTTTAACCTACTGGTATTTTGCACCAACATATGTACACAGCAGAGCATTGTGAGATGTAGACATATACTGAGAACCTCAGGAAGGAAACTATAACACCAGCACTTGAGCAGAAATTAAGACACTATCACTCAGACCATTTACTATGTTTTGATTTGAGCCTTTAATACAGGGATATGTTGAAAATCTCCACAGACCAGAAAGCATTCCTGATGGAACATCTAGATTGCTTTAAAAAGCATTGTGTTAATAGAGCTGTCTTCTTTTTATGTATTTATGACACGCTCAGATTCAATTCATTACACTTCTTTAGCAGATTCAAACTCATTTTTCTTGCATGGACAATGTTTTAATCATCAAGCTGTAGGAGGGGTAAATTTAAAATTATGTTAGCTGTTTCCAAAGTACTCAGACATACCATCTAAGGAGCAACTTCAGGGATTTCAGTGTAGTTCTAAACTGATAAATGGAAAAGAACTAGGAACTCAATGTCTTCTCATTTTCTGCACTTATTAATTGTTAGGTCACTACCAGCAGCTGGTTGTCTCTGAGACAAACCTTTAAGGAGTGCTAGACTTAAGCAATGTGAATGTGAGGTAATCAATGTCATTTGGCTTCAGGTTCTTTCTTATTTGCAAGCACTAAGCCAGTTCAAGTACAAACAAATCATGCAACACAGATATGCTGTTGAACAGAATCTGAATGAAGATTTCCCCAGATAGGAAATACATTATTGCATATTACAATAGGAATAATTATCCCTTTCCGTTTGGAGTTTTCATTTGCAACAGACCCCCTGAGAGAATTGCCCATATACAATTTCTGGATTTTTAGAGGTGGAAAGCATAAGCTCTAAACCAGAAAAATCAGTTACCTTGGATTACCTATTGCACTCATGGCAGCAATACTGGTGTTGCAAAAAAAAAAAAAAAAGTCATGCAGTAATTAAAAGGATATTTTGATTATCTGAGATTTGACTATCTTATTTACAAGCCATGAACAATTCAGGTGTAAATCCACAAAAGAACAGAGGAAGCTTTGTGGATGCTGGGTTAAAAGTTCACAATAGAAGGAAATATCTGATTTTTAGGAGTTCTGTCATTTGACATCGTCCTAAATTACTTACCTAGGCTACTCTTCCAGTGATGGTGAGGGAGGATTAAGTGCCCAAAAATGAGAGTCAAAACTGGTAGCTGAGTGTGAATCACATACAATAGATTACCAAGTAAATCATAAGCCCTTTTCACTTCCAGGTTTAATTATGTAACTGTAGGAATGCATTGATCTTCAATCAGGATCCCCAACAGAGTTGATATAGTCCGTAGCTGCTTAGGTGTAATGACAAATGCGAAAGGTCTCTGGACATATAGAAACTGAATAAAAGACTCTATTTGCCATTTAACATCTTGTCTTCATTTCATATGCAGCTGCCTACAGGGACAATTAATCAGGATTTAAGTGCCTTTATTTCTTTGCAGACCAAAATCTTATTGTGTGATATCTGAAAAACAACGAAGAAAAGGAAGTGCATAAAGGCACTATAAAATCTAACAGTCCTGAACATAAATGCTTTAATTGGAAAATAACGCTTCATGAGATGGAGCAGGGTCATTTCTCTGACACCTGTTTCAACTCCACAAGATTGCTGTTCTTCAGTTGAAATAAAAGCTGGTCAATTTCCTCTTCTGATTCCATTACGTGTTTCTGATGAACATATATATATCTATCTATATCTATATCTATCTATATCTATATCTATATCTATATCTATATCTAATCTATATCTATATCTATATCTATATCTATATCATCTGTAATAAATATTAAAAAAACCCCTAAAGATATTTTGTTACCAGTCTGAAAAACACTGTAAGGTTTTCAGTAGACCCTGATTGCAAGATTCTGAGGTGAATAACAGAGGGAAGTACGGATAAAATACTTAAACTTACATCTTGCAAAACACAAAAAAAATGTCCTTTTCAGAAATCCAGAATTATTTCTTGGCAGAGTATGTTTCCACAAACAAATAGTCAGAACTAATTTTTTGAGTGATCAAGTAAACATATCCAAGATTTACTTTTTGCATTGTTTGTACTTCATTTTAATTTTGGAATAATGAATATTTCAAAAACAAATGGCCACTGAAAAAGTTTCAGCGCTATATCCATAGAAGCTATGTACCATAGCAAAAAAATTACTTTTGATAGACTTGCCAGTGAAAATTGCAATGGTATTGTTAAAACCACCAATTTGTCCCTCTCTAGAATGCAGGCCTTTGCACAAATGAAATACAGTGAGGTAAAATGTGATGAAATTATGTCACTACCTCTCCTCTGTTTCTCTCTGCATTTTTTTTTAGTACAAAGATTTTTTTAAAATTTACAACATATAGCCACACAGAAATATGAAAGAAATGTGTTTAGTTTGTTACTAGAATGCTTTCACGAAATCTGAAAATATTTCCCTGTTTTGCAGAGGAGGAAAACATTTACATTTAGTTAAAGAGTGGATCCTCCTTCACCATTACACGTGATGGGGCCCTGCTCTCCTGGAGATTGTTGAACACCTCTCTGCCAATGGGAAGCAATTAATTCCTTATATTGTTTTTCTTGTGTGTATGGTTTTTGCTTTCCCTACTAAACTGTCCTAATCTCAGCCCAAAGGTTTTCTAGCTTTTAGCCTTCCAATTCTCTCCCCTGTCCCACTGCCAGGGGAGTGAATGTTCTGTCATGCTTGGTTGATGGCTGGGGTTAAACTATGACACTCACTCTTAATGTACCATATAGTATGGAGTCACAGAATAACACAATGGGTCAGGTTGGAAGGGACAGGGTCATCCTAGATCACATTGCACAAGATTGCACCCAGGATGTTGAATATCTCCAGTGAAGGAGACTTCACAACCTCTCTGGGCAACCTCTTCCAGTGCATGGTCACCTGCACAGTAAAGAAATTCTTCCTCATGTTCAGATGGAACTCCCTGTGCATTAGTTCCTGCCCATTGCCTCTTGTCTTGTTGCTTGGCACCACCAAGAAGAGCCTGGCTCCGTCCCCCTGGCACCCCCACTTCAGACACTGACAGACATTGATGAGGTCCCCTCTCAGTCATCTCTTCTACAATCTGAACAGGCCCAGCTCCCTCACCCTTTCATCGCACCCCCACTTCAGACACTGACAGACATTGATGAGGTCCCCTCTCAGTCATCTCTTCTACAATCTGAACAGGCCCAGCTCCCTCACCCTTTCGTCATAAGTGAGATGCTCTTGTCCCCTAGTAGGCATCACAGCCCTCCACTGGACCTGCTCTAGGAGCTCCGTGTACATGTCTCTTGTACTGAGGAGCCCAGAAATGGACACAGCACTCCAGATGGGCCTCACTGGGGCTGAGTAGAGGGGCAGGATCACCACCTACTGGCAATGCTCTTCCTCATGTACCCCAGGACATCATTGTCTTTCTTTGCCACAAGGTCACACTGCTGGCTCATAGACAGCTTGTTGTTCACCAGGACCCCCCAGGCCTTTCTCCAGAGGGCTGCTTTCCAGCAGGTCAGCCCTAAGCCTGTGCTGGTGCCTGAGATTATTCTTCCCCAGGTGCAGGACCCTGCATTTGCCTTTGTGGAATTTCAGATTGTTCTCTGCCCATGTCTCCAGGCTGTTGAGGTCCTTCCGAAGGACTGTGCAGCCCTCTGGGATATCAGCCACTCCTCACATGTTCGTTTCATCTGTGAACTTGCTGAGGGGGCCTGTTCCTTCATCCAAGTCACCAATGGTTAAGTTAAACAATATTGGACGCAGTATGGAATCCTAGGTGACGCCACTAGTGACAGGCCTTCATCTTGACTCTGTGCCACTGATTGCAGCCCTCTGGGATCTGACATTCAGCCAGTTGTCAATCCATCTCACTGCCCTCTTATCCAATTCATGCTTCCTCGAGCTTGCCTATGAGGATGTTGTGAGAGACAGTGTCAAAAAAACCCAACCCCACAACAAAAACAAAACCATAAACACCACTTAACAAACACCTTCTGAGTGAAAACAGAATCAAAGTGCCTCAAAATGCACAAATGAAAGGCAGTGAGGATTATAATAACATTGCCTAAACTCTGCCACCAAAACTTCAGACTGTGAAGGCTGCAAGAAAAAAGGCAGACTAAATCTGCAAATACCTTCAGCAGTATTAAAGCACTTGACCCCATGTAATACATAAAGGCTTCTGTTTTGATCTCCATAAACACGTAGGCTCAATATTTCACCAAGGCAGTCAAAATCTTTTTCACAAAAACTTGTAGTATCTGCTTTAATATTTAACTTTGTGCATGAAACAACTTTGTCATTTCCCTAGTTCCATCTGCTAGCTCTCCAAGCCTTGCAAAAGATCGGTTAGGCCAGATAGCAAAGACAATAACTAAGACTTTAGGCAGAGATTTCTTTTAATTTATCAGTCTGATGCCAGGAAAAACCTGGGCATGCTAAGATATTTTTCTCACCAACAGTAAATGATTTCTTAAAGATAATCACCCTAGGTATCATAAATGAACAAAATAAAACCTAACTAATATTTTGGAAATTTTAATAAGATAATTGTCTTCTCTCTCTCTCTCTGAGTAGTATCTTTAAAATGAAAGTATTTCAAGATAGGTAGAAAGGAGGTGGAGAAATGTAGAAACAGTATAGAAACAACACATGCCTTTCTACAAGAAACACACTTTTCAGTAGATATTTCTCTGCTCTTGTGTTTCATTAAGGTTATTTTACAGCAGGGGAAATCAAGTCTTGTACTTTGTTATTAATCCATAATGAAAGAATCCAGAAGAAGGTGTTTTCTTGCTCTTTTTCCCATTAAAGTTAAGTATAATGTTTCTGGCTAGCAAACCTTTTCATTTTAATGGATTTTCTTTCCCTGAAAACAAATGGAATATCTCATTTGCTCAGACAGACCCGTGATGATGCACATACAGCTCTACGTATCTATTGTGTAGGTGTTTGCAGCTGAATATAGCACCTAAAGCAAGTAAACCAGAGGCCAGAATGGTTTGTGGAATAGGCTTGGGGACTCAGAGAAAAAAGGTCAGCACAAAGGGACACCCCACACCATTGCCCCCATGTTTCAGCCACCATTTTGAATTTTTGCCACATCTCTGATTTATTATTACATTCTCTACCCTTAAAAACTGGCTAATCAGGAATTCTTTTTGGCTGCAATACTATGGGCACATGGTTTTTCCACAATGCTCAGAGTCTATATCTGGATGATCTGAGTCATATTATTTAGTCTGTATTATTTATACGAGGGATCTTAGACGTTTTAAGAGCATTAGAAAGAGAGAGAGAGAGAGAGAGAGAGAGAGAGGGACAGTGGTCCATTTCTTCATATGGACATGGCTGATTTTATTAGGTTGCACCATAATGTTATAATGCATTCAGGTTTTCTTTTGCATGATACTAATATTAGCGTAAGGCTGTTGCTTCAGCTTTAGTGAAGCTAGATTTGTATTTCTGACTCCATGGTATTTTTATCTCATCTACTTTTATTTATGATATGAACATCAGTCTTGCTGTTGCCATAGGCAAAATGGATTAGAAGCAAAAAGGAGCCAGGAAGCACCTACACATGCAGTCTCATTTTCAGAGTTCCAGCAAGAGCTTATCTGTATTCAGTCACTTCTTGTCTGTGCTTGTCTGCCAGGTTTTGCTTCCAGTTACGGTGTTACTAGCTCGTACACCACCCTAAATACATTAAAATACTGTTGTATGATTACACATTTGATTTGTCACACAGCCATGTGTGTTGTGGGGTTCAAGTGCATGGGCTGCATCTGGATACATTTGTTGTATCAATACATCCAAAGTTGTTTCATTACCCATTTTACACCCTAATATTTGAAAGGAATTCTACTTATTTAGATAGCAGCAGCATGTTCTATTCAGCATTGTTTAAATTAGGGGCAGAAACCTTGAAGATAAAAAATTTTAAACAGCTTTGAAAGAAGGTCCTTGGATCATGTTAACTGCCTGCTTATAGTTTGTATGTAAGAATGCTTTATTTGAGAAAAGAAATTGATGACAGTGGAAGAAAAATGAGACAGACATTAAAACACAAATAATAGCAAACAAAGGCCAATTTTAAAGCCATTTGTTACAGGTTGTTTGGTTTTTGTTTTTTGGGGGTTTTTTAATACAGAAAATTCATTTGGACTACAATATGAAATAACAATCAAGTTTTTTAGGTGATCTTATTTTAAAGTTTACGGTATTCAAAAAAGAGGAATCTAAGATGATGTGTTCTCAAAATCCAATAGTTTTTTTCAGAATTAAAATATGCAAACTTTTGAAATCAAATTTCTCAAATCCTGCTGTAAAAACTTTTACATACATAGCTTATGAGGTTAGATGTTATATAACTGTTCTCAACAGTTTATTAGATGAGGCTATTTGGAAAGCTTATTGTCAGTAAGTATTTTGGATGTCTTCCTTTTAAATCCCACATTCTTAAATCCATTTAGGACATTAAAATCTGTAGACACTGTCAATGATGAGGTCTGGTGCAGAAAGTGGAACAGCTACCATAATTTAAAGCAAAATTTTACTTCTGCCACAAAACATTTATATTTCTTACTCATCCACAGAGTTTGTCATATTCATTGTAAACAGATGTATCCAAGCTTTTCTGCTTCTTCTCAGGTACATTTCTGAGTTTTATAAATAGAAAATATTTTTGGACAAATATTTTTGGAAACTTACCAACATAGATTATGTAGCAGAGTAGTTGAAGGAAGGTTTTTAGCCAGGCAGGAGAAGTAGGGCACAATGATTACATGGATGATTTTGATTAGATGTTTGCTATTGCTGATATAGTATCTAAATATTATTAATGCAGTATCTAAATAACAACTCTGTCATCATTTACAACAGATTATAGTATCATCAGGTCTTGGTCCCTCCTGTTGTGTCAAACTTCAGTGAGATCTCCTTGCTTTCTGAACTGATCAGAGAACTTGAGCTGCAGCTAGGTCCACTAAGTCTCAGATTTGGTCAATGACCCTTAGGGCTAAGAAGTTATAAAAAAAGGTTCAGCTGGAAACAGTTTTACTGTCTTTGACCTTGCAGAATTCACAATTAAAAAGTAGAAAAACACCTGTGTATCTATTTTAGGATTTTATCTCTATGTTTAACCAGATCTTAATGGTTTTTTCACCCATTCAAAAGTGAGTTTTCCCTGTCTTTGGGCTGGACATATCCTCAGGCATCCCTCTGAGAGTGGGAATTTACCCAGAAGCTGCCTTTAGCCTAAGTAGACCAGTTTGCCCAGCTGACCCAAACTCGAGCAGTATTTTGTACAATTTTGCAGGCTGAAGTGCACCAAAGTCAGTCACAAATTTCTCCATTCTCCCCATCTCTGGAATACATTAATTATGACAGAATCCACACAGTTCCTCCTGCAATACCCACCCAGTGCTCTTATTTTAGGATAAGCCACGTTGCTCATCAGACAGCAGAAAGGGAGAGGGTGTGTATGCATGTGTGTGTGTGTGTGTGTGTGTGTGTGGCTATAGAAAGGACACACTTGGACACCCAATTATCTTTTGCCACCAACACATACCACTCTAATGACGTTGGTCTG
This sequence comes from Grantiella picta, assembly GCA_013397955.1. Lineage (NCBI taxonomy): Eukaryota > Metazoa > Chordata > Aves > Passeriformes > Meliphagidae > Grantiella > Grantiella picta. The sequence continues at coordinate 542,623 of VZRM01000197.1, read as the reverse complement.
GAATAATACACTATAGCTCATAATATATTCTGGATGCTTCATCTGAAAAAGTGGTACTTTATGTGCTCCTTATGGCATGTTTGGCAGTCAAAAAAAGTTCCCATAGCAGCAGGATTAGAAGTAGTCCTCAAGAAAGTTGACAGAAGTCACAGTCTACCAGGTGAAATTTGCTGGGGTAATGTTAATTTAACAGTACCTAAATGGCTATGTTCCTAATACCTAATTATGTGAATAAATATTTATTTAAAATAAAAACAAACAAAAAACAAAAACCCCTGTAAGGTCTTAAAATGTTTTATAAGAGCTTCTTAACAGCTACACTAAACTGCCTTTATCAAGTTTTTAGATAAAGTTTTAGTATTTGTAAAGGTGGATTTCCATGGTGATTAAATGTCCCACGGGATTCAAGAATTTATTTTACAGGCACTAGTATATTCATAGTATTCTTTTGAACTTTTTTTTAAAAAATTTTTGTATTTTTGGTTATTCACAGCAAGAAACATGCTTGTGCAGGAAAATATGATAGCAGAATCTGCTGTTGTTCTGATCAAATTCACTATTATCATTGTAATAGCAACATAGTTCAACCAAAGTTGATAAGGATGAGCTCAAGACCTACTTTATGTTAAAAGAAAAAACAAGTGCAGAAGTACACACCATCTCTACTTGAACCCAATATGTCATCTCTACTTTTAAAAATCACTGCTTCCCTCAGAGAGATGAGTGATTAGTTGCTTTCTCCTGATTTGCGTTAAGTGTCCAGGAGCTGGAAGTACTAGGAAGACCCTAATTCATATATTTCTTATACCTGCAGACAGCCTGGTTTTGATCCTCTCTGGTTTTGCAGCAAGAAACATAGGGGACATTCACAAAAAAGATATAGTATTTCATTTGCCTATTGCCACACCTCATAGACACACAGACACTGGTATGGCCAAGACAAGACCAATTCTCATAACCAGGAGAAAAATGTCCTCTTGTGAACAGGGCATGCCATCTTCCCCAATGTCTTGGTCTGCTTGTTCTTCAAGAGATAAAAATGGTTGATATTTGGTGGGATTAGTTGGTAAAGCCTGTAAAGATGTTGCAATTGTTATCTGATTGTTCAATCAGTTCACTTACATGTGTAAGGTTAATAATGAATGTGCTTTCTGCATATGAGAATTATTTGAAATTATAATTATTTATTATAGCCTTATGTTTTACACCTGTTCACTCAGACCACAGCAGTTACTATTGCACTGAGCACTTCACCTGGCTAATAGGCATCTAAACTCTACTATTCTAGACAATTATTGAATTGTATTCTCTTCCATAAAGATGAATAGAGAACAAGGTCCATGAACCAAACTGACAGTTTAACAAATATGGATAATAGTATTACATAAGTTCTATTTTTGATGATCATTGTAACAGGTCAAAGAGTTAAATTTAAACACATTGTTTTCAATAGTCATTCTTATTAAAGATTAACAAGTAATTCTTGAAACAACTAGATGCAATCTCAGATTCATTTTTAATATCATCTGTGTAGAAAGCTACAACAGAAGCTGTCCTCTTTTCTGTGTCATCTGCAAATCAGTTCACCTAATTTAAATAGTACAGAGAAAATAGAAATGTCTCAAAGGGCATTTACTTTGGACATCAACTTAAATGTTTTAAGAATTTGTGAGGATGATGCTACAAGAAGAAAAGCCAATGCAAGTTAATCCAAATTTAGAAATTACACTGTTATTAACCAATTAACACAATTAACTAATTAAGTTACAGGAACATGTCCATATCTATTTACAGAAGGAGAAGAAAACAAATTGGAAGAAAACTCCAACTTACACTTATAAAAAAGTAAATGTATGTTTAAATGATATTTCTGTTAGCTTATTTAGTTTTCTAGAATTTACAGGACTAACTGTGGGATGGAGGAAATAATTCTAGTCATATTTTTAAGCCCCAGGCAGTTTAATTTGAAATGTCTGCTATGTTCTATGTTATACTTGCAGAGCTGTTTGGCATCATAATCACATGGAATCAAGTTCTCTGGAGACATATACAACTATAACTCTGCTTAACTCTGCTTAAATCCAGTGAGGTTTTTGTTTGAGTTTGAAGAATTTCTTGTACTTGATTACTTTGCTAATGCGAATATTTAAGGTAGAAGAATAATCAAAAGAGAATAAAAAGGAGCTGTTTGGATTTTTTTTTCCAGTGAACGATTTTCTGTTTATTTTGGAGGCCTTTCTGGTATAACACACATAAAAATCCTTATTTTAACATGCAAATTGGATGCAACACCTTTGTTTTTCAATTTTATTGTATTAGTTGATATTTTGTTGTTGGAGAATAGAATATGTACTGAATTTTTGAAAGTATATTGTAAAAAAAGGTACAATAATGGTACTTTGCCACAAGCTGGAGGACTGCACTTAACATATACTTCTTGTATGGAGGAGGAGACAGCCTCTTCTTCCAGGGAACTAGTGATACAAGAGGAAACAGCCTCAAGTTTCATCCTGGTAGGTTCAGGTCACATATTAGGAAAACTTTCTTCACTGAAAAAGTGGATAAGCAGTGAAAGTTCCCCAGGGAAGTGGTAGAGTCACCATCCCTAGAAGTGTTAAAAAAATGAGTGGACGTGGAATTTCACAGTAGAGTTTAGTGGGCATAGTGATAGGTCAGAGGTTGTGTTTGATGATCTTGGTGGTCTCTTCCAACTTTAATGATTCTGTAATTCCACTGAATGCTGTATCTGCATTTGTGAATGGAAAAATGCCCACACACTGTTATCAGGAACAAATTTTCTCAGCCTGGACATAGTTAAGCATGTGCCATTTAAGTATTGCTAGAACTCAGCAAAAACAAATGATAATTGCTGAGCACATTTAGGACCTTGAAGTCAGGGTACTAAAATGGAAAGTATTTCTGGCTCTGAGAAATTTAGCATTGTGCAAATTTGAGGGACTTGGTCTAGATGTTGCTAGCACATTATGGTGTTGATGAAATTCATTATAAACAGGCTGAACCATAACCTCTTATATACCAAAATACTCCTTAGAGTGGTTGCCAGGGGAAAAAAAGTACTTTTTTTCTCTTTTTACTTGTGATGGAAGCTTACAAAACTATGAATTCTCTGGAATACAAGCAGTAAGACTGCGTTGCTGGAGGACTGCTGCAGGCATACTTTCTGAAATATGAAGGACAGAGTCATCTTGCCATCTGCCTTACAGCCTTTTATGATGCATCCTAAAAACAGTGGCTAAATTTCAAGTAAAAATGTATGTAGGTTACTTATACAACTGTCTTAAAATACAACGCAATATCTGAATTATCAACTTTTCATTGAGTGACAGTGTTAAAACCCTGGCACAGAGCCTGACTTGCTTTTCTTTAGATACTGCTTTCTGTTGCAGTTTTGAATGACTCAATAGGACAAAGTAAAACTGATTGTTAAATAATTTACAGGTGACTGAATAATCTTTAAAAAACAATTTCACACCTGAGACTTGAATGCTGAGGTGCGTTGTTTGTTCGAATGCAGCCTTTTACATTGTATTCCTCATGTGTGCCTGAAAACTAAACCTGTTCATAAGCTGGGAATCTAAATGACCTTACAAAAAGGAAAAAATTATAACTTTATTTTTGGTTCTTTTTTTCCAGTTGAATAGTCACTACCATCTAGTTTCATATCATGGGCCGCAGTATCCCAGTGTTTCAGCAACCAGGTCAGCAGGGTCTCTCCTGACTGGTGACGGAAATCTTTTTACATATCTCACAGCTCATCCAGAGACTGGGATCTTTAGGTAGTCACCCTGAAAGTATTAAGGAAGACAGAACTATTCTTGCTCTGGATATTTGCACTGGCAATGAATAGTACTCTTTACATCTGCCAGACTGCCTTTTCCAATTTTAGAGAGTTCAGAGTCACGAAATATTTATTTGCATCATATTAATTCTTTAATAGCTTACATTCATGCTTAATAATGTTCTTTTACATATTCCCTCTCCTTTTTGTGCAGCTGAACACGGATGCTGTCAAGTATTTTGAAATCTTTCTCTTTGAGACACAGACAAAATAAATTGAACAAATTAATATCTGGGTTTTGTTCCTGTCTCACTTCCTACTTATTTCTCAATAACAGAATAGCTAAATATTCAATTTAATGCATGCATTCTTTCTCCTCCATCTCTCATTACCTTGTTAAGCAGAAATTAAATACTTCTTTGGAGACAGTTAATTTAAAAGGCTGTCCTTTTACTTGTTCTAATTGAGTTCCCAGATGCCAAATATAATTTGTAGTCAAAGTCTGTACTTTGGCAGGATGCTGCACAATAGGCTTCTTTTTATTTTTATATCAAAATGATACTCTATTTTAATTCATTACTCTCGTATTCAGTAAAATTGTTTTCATGACAAGGGACAGCAATTTCAGTTTGTTCAGGAATCTGTGGGGAAGTCAAGAAGACGTAACATTGGGACAACATGCATGTGCAGAGAATGTATATGGATATTCTGCATGTGTGATCTTTGTGGCAGAGAAAATCTGCTCAATACACTGTATAGATGTTATTTATTGCTTTATTAACAGTCATAGTTCAGAATGAATGCAGTGGAAACCAATAAATTCTGACTCCACATCCATCCTTTGCACAGTTGTGTACATATTTACCCACCCCTCCCAACCAGCCAGGTATCCACTATCATATTGCCCCTCTCCGGGGAGCACAGGCTCCCCCGGGTGCACAGCCTTCCTCTTGCACTACGGGTGTGCCAGCACTAGGTATAATTCTGAATTCCCTGCCATCTTAGTAGATCTGCCCACACAACAGCAAGTAGTTGTCCCAGGTTTTGTGCTCTTCACCCCAAGGTGGAGTTCCCTGTGTGAAGACCCCCTGTGATGGGGGTCTCTTCTACCACCATCTCTCCTCATTGTGACAAATACTAATGCTTCTTTTATTTTCTTTTTGTGTTGAATGTTTTTTTGGTTTGTTGTCCCAAAAATCTCTTGGTCATTCCCTAGTCACTGCCTGCTTAGTCCACCTGATTAACAATAGTGTTTTTTCTGGGAATCACTGTTTCCAGCATTTCACTTACATAACTCTGCTCACACTTCTGTTTCTGTACTAACAGGTGCTGTTTGCTGGGCCATTTCTTTATAATCTTCAAGAGGAAGGCAAAATGGAGGATTTCGAGAACTACGGGCAAGAGTGCTGCATCTCAGTCCCAAGAACATGAAATAATTTCTCCTGAAAATCACTTCCACACATATGAAGAACAGGAAGATGACTAAGAACATCTAGAATGGATTATCTTTTTTTTAATGTTACGATATTTTATTTCAACAAGCTCTGAATAAGGTCTTCTACAAGGCAACAAGCCTTCTTTCTTGCTCCTACAAGGTACAATAACTAAAAAAAAATGTTAGTTGTGCATGTAGAAACCATATACTTTGCCAACACATCATTGTGCCCAGAATAACGAGTCTTGACTTTTCACTTCGAATCTGGTTTCCTTGTCTTTGTATGTCTTACATTGCATATGTCATGACAGTAAGAAAATTCAGGAATGAGAGCATCTCAGGAAGCATAGCACAGCAGATTCTGAAGTTACATTGAATGATGTCTTTCCAATCGCAACAGGTGATACATGCATGGAATAGAAGTACTGGACTAAACAGAACTCCTAACATAACTATTCTACAGGAAATTAGGTAGGAGAGGGCATAGAAAAGCTCCAGATATGCCTGTGGGACAACTTCTGTGCCATCAAAGTAGACAAGTCTCTAGTCTGTCAGTATTTCAGTCATCATTTGATTTTGAATTTTTATTTTTGTTTTGAAGTCTTTTGAGGGATAACAAAAAGTTATAGAAATAATGCATTTTTGCATTCCCTGCTCAATTAAAAAGTGTTCTAATTTCACCATATTTTAAACAAAAGCTCCAGCACCATCCCCAGTTTCGCTGTTTGCACCTTGAAGCTAAGCCAAACCGTACCAAAACTAATACACGGGATGTTGTCATTGACAGCAATCAGGTTCAGGCCTTGGAAATCAATTTGTAAAGAAACTTTTTTTCAATATGTGTTTCATGATATATATACACTTTCGCTGGTGGTGTTTTTTCAGTGAAAACATTTTGCAAAAAAATGCACGCTTTGGTGAACTCCCCAGAGATTTTTTTCATATAAAATATACTTTCTTTTCATTTTATTGAAAGTATATTCAATAAATGTACATAAAAAACAGCTCAGCTATTTTCTGAAGTTAAACAAGTTTCTTCTAACATCACCACTTTTCATGTTACTCAATCAGCATATTGTCTGTATACTTTCTCCAAGACTTATTAGGTGGCAATTTCTATTTCAATTTAATTTTATTGTAGTTATTTCCAATGCTAATTGCTCCTCCTCTTATGCTTATTGATGTGTCACATCCATCATTCTTTCAATCTCCACAAGTAGTCCAAGTGTCACTAATGTGAAGTTAATTCAACATACAACACAGGAAAACTTCAAGTCGTCTCATTTACAGCAGAAGAACACTAAATTTTCATAGAAAAAAGTATTTTTTTTTTAATGTAAAGTACCTGTGATAGTTATTAATTTACTGCACTTCAGTACTTTTCTGATTAAAGGATTATGAACAGTTGTTGAAGTTCTATTCTGGATGGAAAGATATTTCATGAACAGGACAACATGAGATGGCATCAAAAATAGAGCTCCAGAATTTTAATTTACTCTATGCAAGCAGGATATTGTAGAGAAACTTCTGGCTTCAGTGAAGAATTGTGTGTCTATAAAAGAGATTGAACATCCAGAACACTGTTGAATTAATGATGAAATAGTCAGCCTACTGTAACTATCAGAGAATTCCACAAGGCAAGTGAGACAGCTGGCTTACAGAGCATTTATCACGTGCAACATTGCAGATCCAGAGCTGAACTCTAATTCTTCTGTTCAAAATGTTTAATCATGTAATTCCTCCAGCATGAAAATTTGTGAGATGTCAACAGTGCAACTCCTTATAATCTTCATATATGGCTACTCATGTGGAATAATCTCAAGTTTTAAGATATTAAATGTGTGAATATGTGGTCACCTATGTATACTGCGGCTGTATAATGCAACAGTATTGCAAACTTCAGATACTGGGAATTTTTTATCTTTAACAGAACAGTACATTTTTTGTTGGTCGTGAAGATTAACAGCTTTTTTTTTTCCTGTACTTTATAAAAAAGTATTAGCCTCAAAGTATTAAGAACTAGGTACTAAATTATCATATGGTTTGAAATTAATAGTATATTGTGTTAAAATATTCTAATTTACTGAATTTAACAGAGGCATTCATCGCAGTTCTCCATTTTAAAGCACACTGCTTTGATTAAATTACATGTTTTTTCCCTTTTTTAACTTTGGTTACAGCAATAGGATTAAAAATGTGTGCTGTGTTTCTGTTCTGAAACATATGAAGATCAAATGTGGAAGAAAATTATCATCGAAGTGGTCTAAGTATTTACTATTCAAATAATGAGTTTATGCAATTAATTTGTTTTCAAGTGCACTACACAGCACTAGTCTAAACCTGCATTTTCCAGCTCACTAAATGTCTGGATAAGAATCAGGTATTCTTCTCTTCCTCCAACATGCACTATAGCCTACAAGCTGTAAATTGGGTGATAAAGTAGCAAACCTGCAGGATTGCATTGGAGAGCACATGGGCATGACAGTGCTGTTGCTACTTCTACTGTCCACTGTCCATAACGTATCACAAGTAAAAAGCTTTGCACTTCCAGAAAGATATAGGAAGGTGACCTGTACTTCCTGAGAGAAGCTTGAAAAAAAATATTTGAGTTGTCACTATAATTTAAAACTTTGTTAGGTTAAATAAATTTTCATTTCAAGTTAAGATCCCAAAAACTATTTCATTTACTGCTAAGTTCTTAAAGGAAAACAGAAAATACTTACATGAAAAATTATTTTTACTAGAAAGCTTTCTCTGTACCTTAAGTGCCTCTAGACTTTAATGAAATGTTGCAACCTATTAAGTGCTTGTCAGATGAAGTCATTACTTTTCATTTAATCTTTCTACTTAGTATCTATTAATAAGCATAAAAAAAGTCTTAGCTTCAAAATATTTCTATTTAAGAAGCAAATTCAATAAAAAATAAATAAAATGGACATTACCATAAATAAGTGTTTCAACATTTTAAATAATAATGGCATATATTTTAATACTTTTTCATAGAATACATATTTTAGCTTTTCTATTTTTCCAGGGATCATTACTAATAACCATATGTTGGTGTTCTAATCAAAACTGGAACTTAGTAATAAAAATAACTTTTTCAGTGACTGCTAAGGTTTTTTAATGAAAAAGATAAATTTGATGTCATTGGCTGCATAAATTTTAGTGTGTTTTTGAAAAAGTACTTATTTTAAACTTTTCAAGGACTTGCATTAGCCTGGTTTTTAATTATTTTTCATTAATTTTGGCACATTTCCCTTTCAGGATGTGATCTTTCACTTCATCCTGTGCTAGTTTTTAGTAATGAGAAAAATGAGGAAGGCATTAGAGTGGGAAAAAGACAAAACCTTTTCCTTTTTTTTTTTTTTTAATTGAAATAAATTGCAACTAATCACCAGAAAAGATTAGATAAAATGAGGCATTTTACAGAGTGGACTTTGTTCTGTTTTTCTTGCTCAGAAAGCCAGGTAATAAAAAAGTGAATTATGGCCTTGGGTGATCTCTGATCTTCAAGAGAAGAAGCAATCTGTACCTCCATAATTTAAAGACCATAATTTGCCAATCACAAGCTAAAAGTAAAACACAAAGTTTTTAATATGTATGATATTGTAGTTGCTGAATTTCACTTCCCAAGTGTGAAAATTTAGAAAAAAAAATTTAATTAAATTATCATTCAAAAGTAAATTACATGGATAATGTGATATAAAGTAACCAGGCATAATTCAGCAGAAAAAAATGTGTGTTGTATACAAAAAGCATCATTAATTCAGCTATTGCATTCTATTCTCGCGTTATGATTATGATTACAGCCTAATTTAGGGAGCTAGCTACAACTATTTTTATGCTTGCAAGAGCTGCGCAGCATAACTTTTTGTTTCTCATAACCATGGGGAAGCCTTTGGCAGCTGGAGAAGTGAGTGTTCCACAACATGAAACAGAGATACTTGACTGGGTCAACAAAGAGAACATGCTTCCATTGGAAAGGTTCTGTATCCAGGCTAATTAACCCTGTTCCTCTGCAATTACCTGTACTGGATAATTAGAGCTTCAGAGTCAGCTCATTTATTGCTAGCCTAGATATCTGTGCACCCCATGATTCACAGTTGAGAGAAGAAATTTATATTAGCATAACTATGGTTTAAAATGTGTGATGATGTAGCTAATTAAAAGACTTCCAGTATCTGTACCTTTGAAAGTCAGCTCTTAAATCAAAAAGATGAAACCATTGTCCAGAAAATACTTTAATGACTGTTTTTATAGACCTCACAATAGAGTGTTTTAACATATAACTTGTTGCTTTACTTCCATTGTATTTTTAAAATGTCTGAAACTCCTCTGGTTTTTATAAAGCATTCAATGCGTTTAATTGGAAAGTACAAATGTATTATAATTGGTATACTTAAGCTTAAGGGCAGTTTTGAACACAGTCATTTAAGAAACACTGTCATAGGTTGGGTAAGCATTCAAGACCAAAATAGTTCAAAAATAGAGTTACCTTCAGCCTGTGTATTTTGAACACTATACTTCTACTTTGTAAGAAGGCTATAAAGAAGATTCATGGCACCCAGGAACTCAGGAAAAAAAAAATCTGCCTGCTAAGCAGTGAAAGGATGACAGCAGTTGTTTTGTTTTCTTTGATCTGTGTAGTCATGAAATGAATATGTTTTTCACTTCCAAAATATTACATGAAGAAAGGACTTATTAAATAACTCACTGAATTGAGCGAGAAATGTTCTCTCCTCTTTGTTCTCCTTCTTCACTGCTGTGGGATCATCACAGCATATTTTTTCTTCCTCTATAAGCAGTTGTGATCTGAAAGACCAACAGAAAAAAAGTAAAAAGGAAATATAATGATCAGAAAGAAAAACAGCCTTCTAGACCTGACAAGTAGAAATTCATCACTTAGTGAAAAAAAAAATTACTCTGACCAGTAAAAGAAGGCAACCTTGGGAACTCTGAAGAGGCTAAAATGTCATAGGACAGAGTGCATAGTCAGATACTTTGGAATAACATAATTCATATCTTGTTCGCAGCTATGAGATGCATGGCTCAAAGATGCAGCTGTACTTTGTCCTAGTGAGCCACTGTCCAAACATCACTAAAAGAATGATATCTTAGACAAAATTGAGTATCTCATAGTATTTCTCTAAAGGTTCCTATGCTTCACGAGATACCATTCTATACTCTATCTTATGGTTCTTGGCCATCTTACCTCTCCGAAAGTGTTTCCAAAAAATGCAAATAAAATGTCACCAGTCTATGTCCCAAGTGCTCTTTAATGTTCATGCTGTTCTTCCCACAAATAGAAGGTAAAAAACAACAAACTTTCCAGATGGGCTGAAAAGACTACATTGACTACATTAATGTCATCAGTAATTCCTCTCTGTTGATCTTCACCCTGCTTATTCAGATTACTAAAGAAAAAAAGTCTTACTTTTTTCTTTTTTTTTTTTTAATTAAGAGAAAAGAGTAAATTATAGGGGAGAAAACAGAGTAGAGGTATAGTGTTTATAGAAGAAAAATGATGTAAAGAAGGGAAGTGATTTTCAACGTCATAAGGAAAGAAGTGTCTTGGAGCCAAAGGAAAAATAAAAGATACTGGAAGTAAGCAGAATTTTTCCCCTCTGAACTTTGGTAGCAGTTACATCAAAGTAGTAACTCTTCCATTTGCATATCCTTAAAATTCCTTTGCCTGAATTGTATGTCAACATGCACTTTTAAGTTTTAATTATAACAAATGTGAATGCATCTTTGTAAGTAAGATACATTCTAACTTTATGCATACAGAACTATAATATTCAAAGATGTAATTAAATTTTAAAGGGATTTTAGCTTCCTGCATAAATCCAGATTAAATGATAAATTGGCTAAATCCACTCAGCAAGCATATTTTTCTCCTCAACCTGCGGTGTGAAACCCACAGTTTTCACATCTTCAAAGAATGTCATAATCTTAATTTGGTTTGCGATAGACCTAGAAACTAACTTACTCTGAATGTGAAGGTGATGATTATGCAAAGAAATTTTGCATCCAGAAAACATTTGGGCCAACTGAAGAGTGTATAATGATGTTTGATATATAGAATAAACAATGCAAATGCCTAAGTTTTAATGTAAGTAAACCAGTTTCTATTCTGTGATGTTTACTTCAAGAAAAAACAGGAAAACCTAGTGATTGACAAGATTGCGGACTGCAGACATTTCCACTTCTCTATTGATGCTGACTCTGCTCCCAGAATGAATGGCTATGTCATCTGGGGCCAGATTATTGAGGATTTAAGCAATAAACATCATGGGGTGTGATGCGCCTCAACTCTGTTCCTTTTGCTCACTTCGCATTCACTCCTTCCCCTAGGAAATTAATTACTTTTATTGTTTCTCTCTGGTACTAATGACCTTTTACATCACAGACAGTATATTTGACATGTATTGTCCTGGAGGAACTAACCTGAATCTGGATAGGTAAAAACCTGGAGGAATTTTTCACGACTTGTGTTGACTTCTGTCCATTTTTCCTAAATGAGTCACTTTGCCTAATATAAAAATATTACCCTTGACCTACAAACAATGCATTTCCTCCCTCACGACATTATTCTGAGTGCCACATTTTAAGGTGCCTAACTCTTCCCACTTACAATATAAAGATTTTAAATTCTCCATCCAGATCTGAGACTTCTACCCATCAAAATGAAGCAGAAGTTTTTACAATGGTCAGAAATACTTTCAAACCTGGAAGGCTTTTAGAATCTCCTTCTCAATTTGAGAGTTAAAGGTAAAAAGACAGATTGTTATCTTACATAAAATGTAAATGTTGTTTAGTATACAGAACAAAAATACAAAGGAATGGATTTTCATATATGCAAAACTAAGGAAAAGAAGTGTTGCAGGGATTAACAGGGATTATTTGAAAATAACAGCCAGATTCTGAGAAAGTTTTCAAAATAATATGAAAACTTTAGTGATCAACTGCTATAAGTTTAGCTATTAAATGCTGCATTTTAAAAAAAAAGTAGAGACAATCCACAAATGACAATGACTTATACATCTCTTATAAATTCTGCTTATGAAAATAAAAATTAGAATATTTCTAGAAGAATATAAAAACAACCAAAGAATATCACCTCATGCATATTGAAAAGTTTTGCATGTTTACAGAATATTTAGTTCCTGGTACTCTATTTTTATTATATCTACAATGGGGAGTGTCTTCCTTTTTTGTATCAGAAGAGGAAAACAGATGATATGAATACTGAAGATCAAAGTACAGTGTCAGAAAAACATGCCAAAATCAAATCAACAGAAATGCACATAAATACTTGAAGGCAGGCTGTTTCTCTGATGAATTACATCTCACAGACAAGAAAAAATCTCTCATGAGATAATTCAGCATCAACCAAATGCTCCACTTTTTTCAAGATTGATGTCAAACAATGCCATGCTAGTGAATAGTCGGCTGAAGGCCACACTTCTGGCTCCAGCAGACTTGATCCTCTCCTGGGAACCTCCCACCCTGTGACACAAATGGCTGTTGCTGTCCCCACCCTGGGTCTACAGGGCTGTTGTGTCTGTCTGCTTGGTGGGGACCCTGAGCCAGCAGCAGCTCCTAATGGATAGTGACAGTCAGGAGAGTGTTGGGAAGGAAAACTGTTTTCAATTAGTTTCAACTCTCTTCAACCAGCCAAGGCCACTCCAAATTCCAAGAGATGTGGAGACCTGCCCTGTTCCCCCAGCACAGGTGTTTAGCACCTGCTCTCTTTGGTGATTAGAATTATAAGTTGCAGAACTACATCATAAAATAGTTATGCACCTCTGAACAAGTTTTACCTGTAGATAAACATCAAATTTGTTTTCACAAACTATTCTTTTTAGATGGTCTGTACTGCCCACGAGAAACAGGGGCTTCCCTGAAGTTTGTTGCTTACCCTATGGAATCTGACATTGGTGCCATCAGAAAGAAGTCCTTCACTTCCAAAGGCATAACATTGTTACAGAGAGTTATTTCTACTCATAGAAAAGAATAAAATTAATGTCCTGCTACCTGATTTTAAAAAGGTTCACTTTAGTGTGATGTTATGGTGTTTTTCTACACTCCTTAGCTCTCCTAATAATTAGGCTCCCTTGCTCTGAAAATGCAGAGGGGGAAAAAATGCAGGGCAAGACAGCTGCAATGATACAGAAATTGATGTCATGCCTCGTGAAATGTCCTTTCAACACCTCTTCAGGATGAGCTACTCATATACAACATGAGCCAAAAGGCCCACAGAAATTTTGATGCCAGATCCAATAATCCATTTGCTTCAGAACCTTAGATGAATACTGCTATTTTTATGTGGCGTTGACATGCTAGAACTGATGGGGGGGACGGGATGATGTGTTCTTCAGATTCAGCCATTACATTTATGAACAAGAATATTGTTTTCTTTCCTGGGATTAGGTATCTGGTAGTGGCAATTCCTAAGAGATGTATGTCCTAAGTAAACTCTTGTCATGAATAAAAGCTGTTGTGACTGGTATCTTTTAGTTTCAGTATCATCTGATAAACCTACAACCAGTGTGAGCAAATAAGAGCTTGCTCTAGAAATGGTTAGAGGAGCATTTCTTATTCATGTGTTGCAAAAAGATTAAAGATCCACTATGTGAATTCCAAAAGCTTCCTTTTTGTTAATAATAAAATACTTAGGCCTACATTCTTAAAGACACTAGGGGCAATGACATTATTTAGCCATGCAGTGCCTAATGGACAGGCTAATGACCCAGGCCTCAGTTAAGGACTTAATTTCTCCATGCAATATTAGGTAAGCAAAAGAAATAAATAAAGGAATAAATAAATAAAAGCAGGATGATGAAGGTAAGAGGACATTAGAGAGGAAAGAGAAAGCTGTAGCCATTACAAATATTGATCACAAACAGAAATTTGACTTTCGCAGGACGTCACACTGCATAATTTTTGATACCTCATTTGGTCACTGCTGTTAGGAATAGAAACGGTCATGCAGGCAATATAACTTTCTCTGATGGTTTAGGTGAAGGAAGATCTACATCCAAGGTAGCACACGAAGGACCTTACATGCTAATTTGGGCAATGCACCCATCCAATCATAGTGCTGGTTGAGATCTGACTCCAATCCTCAAAGGGGAGAAATAGCCACCAAACTTTTACTGAACTACTGTCTTTTGTCTTCAGAATCACTGAAACTTTTCTGTATAAACTACCTTGTCTATGTTCCCCAGAGTAAGATGTGAAGTTGTAGACAGACAGCCTCAGAGGCTACCTTCTTTCCTACTCAGTCCTGTATTTGTGCATTGGTCAGATCTATTCAAGGATAAATTATTCTTCACTTCATCAATCCCTGAAAGTAGCCTGATAGAAATTGCCATATTTTTTTACACTGGAAGTAGCTAAGAGGAAACAGGTTATTTATGCAATCCTTAAATGTTTGTCTCTTTTAAAATGCAATGAAAGGCATATTTAATTACTAAAGAAGTTTGATATTTGAATCACAAAGCACATACAGCAAATAGTACACAGCAGAAAGTATGTTTGATTTGTGATGCTGATTAAATTGATGTAGAAAGCCTGCTGGGAAACTTCCAGCCTCTGAGATATACCTGACATCATGCTGTGGGTGTTATAGTTCGTTTGTTGTGATAAGTCTAGTTTTCAAGTGAGAATAAGAAGAAATATTGGAGTGAGGGAATACACAAACAAATAAATTCAATCATTGTAAAGGCAGATTCACTGCGTCAAGCATTTCCAGCCAAGATCAGTGTCCAGTCTAAAAATGCGTAGTTAGTAGAGTTCAACTTCCTGGGCTTTCTAGATTATTTGAGGCTTGATCATGGTATTCTACCAAGACATATTTGACAAGTCATATTTGGAGAATCAGATAAAGGAAGGATTATAAAAGCATTTAAAGTGTGAAGAAACAGTACAGAAGATAACAGAATTGTGCAGAATGAACAGCTTATTGGATTCTTCTCTCTGTCATATATGTTCTGAATCAGTAAGTACCTCATCAAAGAAAGGCATCAACTGAATCAATCTGTTTTTTAAGCTGACACTTTGTTGGGTTGCTTCCATATTGGCTGGCATTCATCTGAGAGTTAAAACCAGTCCTTCTACAGAGAAAGCCCCCAAGATGTCTAATGCTTCTACGCAGATGAAACTGGTAAAGAAAGTGAGTTCAGTATAGATAGTATGTTGCAACTAGTGCCCAGCCCCTTCTTCGGGAGACAAGATAAGAACCTGCAAAAGATGTTCACAGGTTGATGATCCATTGTTGAAAACCAAGACCCACTGTCAATGAAGGAAGAGTTGGTTTGTAAAATGTTACAGGAATTTGTTTCCGACCAATAAATTGGCCCTAATAATAACAACCACCCAAGGGTGTTAAGAGAGCTGGCTGCTGTCACTGCAAGGCTGCTTTTCATAATCTTTGAGAAGCTGTAGGAATCTTGGAGAGAAGTAATGGAGATTGAGAGACTTCCTAGATAAGTGGAACAAGGCTAATGTCACCCTTATCTACAAGAAGAGCTTAAAGGAGAGTTCAGGAATTTATAGGCTCATCAGTCTTACTTCAGTCCCTGTAAAAGCGATGGAACAAATCCACCTGGGAGCTATCACATGTAAAATGAAAGATATGGTCTGGAAAAGCCAGCACAGACTCACCAAGAGCAAATTGTGCTTGGCAAAGCTGATCGCCTTTTATGACAAAGTAACCTGCTCAGTTGAAACAGGGCAAGCGGTGGACATTGCTCCAAGGCTTTTGATACTGTTTCCCAGAGACTTCTCCTAGAGAAACTGGTGCATTAGAGTCTAGACAAGTGGTCTCTAAAGTGAGGGGAGACATGGCTGACAGGCAGCACCCTGAGGGTGGTGGCAAATAGCTCCTGTTCAAACTGGCAGCCTTTCATATGGGGGTCCCCCAGGGACTAAAATTGGGAACAACATTTTAATATCTTCCATAAGTGACATGAATGATGGAATCAAGTGTATCCTGATGGAGTTTACCAATGATGCCAAGCTCAGTAGGGAAGTGGGCACTTTGGAAGGGCGAACCACCCTGCAGGAAGACCTGAACAGACTGGAAAATGGGCTAACAAGAGCCTTGTGAATCTCAACAAGTGTAAGGTCTCACACCCAGGAAAACATAATCCAAAAGTGCAGCACAGGCTGGGATCTGCCCAGTTGTGGAGCAGGTCTGTGGAAAAAGACCTTGGGGGCTCCAATGGATAACAAGCTCAATATTAACAGTGTGCTGTTGTGGCAAAACAAGCCAACAAGATGCTGGAGTGCTAAAACAAAGGTTTCACAAAGAGATGGAAAAGCTATTATCCACCTCTACGCAGCTCTTGTCATGTCATACTTGGAATATCAGGCTCAGTTTTTGTCCCTGATATAAAGCAGAGGAGGACAGGCTGAGTGTCCACAGAAGGATCACAAAGACGATCAAAGAACTAGGAAACCTGCAATATGAGGAAAGGCTCGAAGAACGCCTTTAGCATCGTGCACCACTATTTCCAGGGTAGCTANACAATGACACTGTCATTCCAGGGGAAATAAAAAAAAAAAAAAAAAAAAAAAAAAAAGACTCCTTTTACTTAGGAAGTCACCTGGAAAAGATGGGGGGTAATGGGTACAAGTTACTTCAGGTGAGATTTTGATTGGATATAAAATGACAATTTTTTTTTAATGAGACCAATCATCCATTGGGATAATCTCCACAGGAAAGTGGTGGATTCTCTAGCTTTTTAAAGATTCACCTAGACAGGTTGCTGCCATCTTGTCTAGACCATGCTTTTGCCTGGAAAAATTGGACCAGAGGGTTACAAGGTCCTTTCCAACCCAGTATTCTATCATTCTTTAATAGAAGTATTGGGGTACATTTCTGACAACTTTAGACATTATGCTTAAACTATTGATCTCTAGATCTCCACTGACTGCATTTGGAGCTTGTATACCTAGCTCATATGATTATGCCTACATTCACTCTTCAAAAATCCAGTGTCTACAGCCTAAAATGACACGCTTCTTGAACTTTTTTCAATTGCCTGAAGACATCTGAGACTCCATCAGCCATCTAAGACATTGAAACAGATGGCTGTCAGATATGATGTAACCAGGGGGAAAGCCACACTTCTGCAGCAGCAGTTAGAGGCCAGGTGACCCTAAAAAACATCTCAAATGTCTTTAATCAGCAATGAATCAAGGGCACAGTGAATTTGTTTGTGAATGACAGAACAGTGGGAAACTGATGGGTATTTCATAACAGTTCTATTATAAATATACAGATCAGTAAAGACTACATATATAAATCTTTACAGTCTCATTATTTACAGACAGCCTAGAATTAGAGGAGCTTTGTAATATTTTTTTTTAGTAAGAGCTATTCTCTCTCTGACTTCACATAACCATTATACTTTTGCAGTACTGACCTCAAGGGAACTATCATTCAGTTTATGTCTGTGAATTATAATCTCAGGAGAAGAGAGTAGAAAAACTGATGAACACTTATTCCTCAATGCATTCTAATCATGAAGATGTGACATGTATGTTAAGCAGAGAAATAATCTACCGAATTCTGCTCTGTTACAGAGTGAAGCTAACAGCTCTGTAAATGGCAGTCTTGCACAACTGGGAGGCCAATACCACATCACAGTGTCAAGACTGCCTGTTGCAATATTCAATTCTGATGAATCCAAGATATTCTATTATTAGAATATCTGCACTGTTGTCCATTATTTTATTCTTTTAACCTTTAATATGTCAAAACATTTAGGAAAAGAGCTTATTTAAGTCAACTTAGCAGGTAATTTTTCACAATTTTCATCACTAAAATCATAGGGTATCTTGAGCTGGAAGGGACATGTAAGGATCATTGAGTCCAATGCCCTGCTCTTTGCAGAACTACCTAAAAATAGACCATATGACTGATACATCTACACGATCCTTGAAATCAGACACACTCCTTGCCATGACCACTTACCTGGGGAGCCTGTTCGAGTGCCCAACCACTATCTCACAGAAGAACTTTTTTCCTAACGTCCAATCTGAACTACCCTGACTCAACTCACCAGAGAGGAGATTTCCACTGCCTGCCTTGGGGAAGTTTTAGTCTGTGATGAGGTCATTCTTCAGCCCTCTCTTCACCAAGCTAAACAAGCCAAGTGACTTCAGTTGTTGCTTAAATGTCTTGCCCTCAAGACCTTTCACCATCTTGGCTGCTCTCCTCCAGACACGTTATCAGGCAATGGCCTTCTTAATTTGAGACACCCAAAACTTCAAATAGTACTCAATGTCAGGCCATTCCAGCACAGAGTAGACCAGCTGGCAATGCTGTGCTTGATGCATCCCAGGATATGTTTGGCACTTGCCAGGGCGCACTGTTGGTTCGTATTCAACTTGCCATCAACCCAATTGCACAGATGTCTTTCTGTGAGGCTCTTCTCCAGCTCATCATCCCCCAGTTTGTACATATAACCAGGATTACCCAGCCTAGATGGGGAATCATAGCTTATATAACAGTTTGGATTGAGAGGGATGTTTAAAACTCATCTGGTCCAACCCCTCTGCAATGAACAGAATCTGGTTCTTGCACTTGTTAAAATTCATATGATTGGTAAATACCCATCTCTTAAGTCTACTCAGATCTCTTTGTAAGGCCTCTGTGCCCTTGAGGGAATCCATCACTCCTTAGTTTAGTATCATAAGCAAATTTCCTTAATGTACTTTTGATTCCTACACCTAGATAATTTATAAAAACATAAAAGAATATTGGCACAAGACAATAACCAATAACCTCTTCATCCGTGAGTCTTCCTTCCTTCATAAACAGCAAATCTGGAAGAAGTCCTTTACTAGTTAACTGTCTTCCTTAATCGTGCTCCATGACGTTATCTTAAACATGCTTCAGTGGTTTCCTGGGCCTGTTTGTGTCTGCTGTATGATATTCCCAGTTGATATCTGGGAAGTTAAAACTGACCATAAGGACAAAGGAAGCTGATCCAGAAAAATCTTTGAATTTGTTGACAAAATATTAAGAACTAATTCAACAAAATAAAACCATGATACTTTTGAGATATTATTTGAAAAACTGCATTTGCATGTAACATTATTGTATTAAAATTATCACAGAGATTACAGATTACAATAAAATGCTTATAGTTCAGACTTTATAAGAAGATTTTTATGTGACAAGAAGTGTGAGTCTCCCTCTCCTAGGGAAGTTATATTTAGGTAATATACAATTTCTATGGACATCTCTGATCAGACTTTATATTCAAACTGTAATAAAGCCATGCTAAATTGGACCAAGGATCTACTTAGTTCATGGTTATTGTAATGTCCATCACTGATTTTGTATTATTTATTCACTTTATTCATTCACTCCTTCTCATTGCGATTTTTATAGGTTTCTTTTCAAAGGTGGTTTTTAAGCTTTTTTTGGGGGGTTTAAAATCTGTCCTAGCCTGTTCTTAAAAGTGATAAACAACAAAGGCAAAAGTTGGTAACAGGTGAGATAAGAAATGGACCGTCAAAAAAGGCAGCAACTAACAATCACAATGTTGGTCATCTTAATCTTATTTTATATTAGTTTTGACAACTTTAAAAATAAGTATTTTTCATTTATTTGACTTCAGAAACTCAACAGGGTCTCATTTGCAATTTTGTCCAAAGATCTCGGTATCAGACCTATTTTGACTCAAAAGTATCAGTATTTGACTACTAACTATTTGCAAAATTACATCTTACTTATCTGTTACTTTCTGTGATTTTAATATTTCAGTTCAATAGAAATACAAAATAGTTAACACAACTTTGAGGAAAAGGACAATAGGCATAGGAGGAGGCAAAGCAAGAGATAAGACAAAGGAAAAACAAAGCAAGACAAGGAACCTTTCAGCTGTAAATCCCTGCAAGTAGTGGAAAAACAGAAAACATCTCACATGGTGTGTGTGTGTGTGTATGTTTATGTATATATAAAAATATATATATATAGATACACACCCCTATAAATACACTTATGTATATATATAAAATTGAAATTCCATAACTCTGTAAGGAAGCCTGTATCTGTACAGCTGTTCTTTTGCTAAGTTTGGAAAAACACTTTTGGTTTTGCATTTCTACTTATGACCACTGTATAACCTTAGAAATTAATTATGTTTTAGCTCTGAAAATTGTATAAAAATATTGGTTATTTCTCTTTTCTGTTTTCTCATCTTATTAATTTATTTTTTTGAAAAGTTTTCAGTGTTTCTGATGAAGCCATTATCAACATGACCAATTAATTGAAAACTTAAAATAAAAATATTTTCTATATTTTGTGTTCATGTTTATTCATGCACTTAAAATATTCCTAATGAGGTCAACAAAAAATAGTCTCCAGGCACTCTAAGCTGGCACTTTCTGGACTCTCACTCATAATTGCCAGGTAATTTACATTTGACCTGTACCTCCAAGTCAGAATGTTAATGCGTTTTGCAAGGTGAATTCAAACCTGTCCTTAATTAGGGTGCCAAATAGGAAGAGTTATATTTTATCTGGAATATAACCTCAGCATTTCTGAATAATGGAATTAATGTGCAGGATCAAAAAATATGCATTGGTAAGCACTTCCTTCATTATAGAATAATAATGAATTGGTATTTGAAAAATTGAAGAATTTCTGTTACATCATCAACTATTGTTTTTTTCTTTTACTTTGGAAAGAAAGAGATATATATAAATAAATGCAACCACACATATACCTATATACTACAGAGACTCTAGGAACAAAAAAAATACAAATGGACTGAAGCTGTTGTCTCAGAATGACAATTTTTATATTCCATGCTTCATGTTCATCCCTCATTCTTGTATACCCAAAGATTCCAGTACCTGGAAGAGCTACGGAAAAAAATAACAATTGGTTGCCAAAAAGGTCAAAAAGAAACTGGACCACTTTTTTAACATCTAATTTATTTTAAAGTACACCACTAGGTATCCATTGCATTACTTCTGGAAAAATTTACAAAAAAGATTGAGAGCATAAATTGTCATAAATAATCTACTGCCTACCACAGATGGGCCTGTATTTTGAGTGTAAACCAGTAACTGAGTAATCCTGTTTTTCAAGATGTTACATCTGTTTAGCCTTCCATTCAGGGTCTTCCTTCCAGTGAATATCACGTCTCTGCAGGATTTATGAACAGCTAAGTCTCCACTTCACTAAGTACTTCTTTTACTCTGTACCCTGACCCAACACACTGAACTGGTGATTTTATCTTTCTTTAAAAAAATTATCCTGTCACTATTCATAAAATAATTGTCATATCCTACAGTAAAGGATGGTCTTAGTTGGCATAATTTTTTTCTGGGAAAAGATCGTACTTTTTCCAGAATTTTTCTTTAAAACGGATGTATTTATTTTGGAAATATTGCTATTTTTTCGATTTTGAAGGACACAGCTAAACAAGGAAAGTAATTAAATACCAACACAAAGTTCCTCTTGCTTGGCAGCCCTGTAAAACTCAATATTTTTCTATATGCACATAGGTTGTGTATTATCTTACTAACCAAAAATGTATTCACTAGGCCACTGCCACATGCAGCAACGCTAAAAGAAGAAGGGGATCTTATAAACTACCTCGGTGAGAGCCTTAAAATTTGGGACACACAGATGGGAGAGAGTTGTAGACCTAAGACATGCAGCAAGGGATCTCCCAGGTTAAAGTGGAGTTGTTTGGGTTTTTTAAAAAATGTGTATCATATCCCTGAAATATGACTTTATTGTTTTTTTCTTTTTTTTTTTTCCCTCCGATTTCCTTCTTTTGAAGTGTCTCTGACTGATCTTTCCATTGTAGAAATACCCTTGTCCTTCTTAGGACCTCTGGAAAGATGAGAAACTGTATTCCGTAATGTTCATTAAAATTGAAGTTTGAGAACCAGTAGCTCCCCTGTTACGAAATTATATAGCCCTCTCCTCTGACAGCTGCAGGCTATCCCTGTGCAGCCACTGGAGTCATGGGGTTGGGTTAAGTCTGCCCTTTTCAAAAATAGAATTAACCTCAAATATATTAATTATTTGGGAATACGTTTGAGCATTTTTGTCTTCCAACATTTCTAAGGATTTTTAGTATTTCTAAGGATTTCCAGTATATCCTAAATTCGACTGTACCTAAAATAAACAAAATCCATTTTAATTTATAGAATTTTATTTTGAAAACAAAAGAGATAAAAAAACCCTTTTAAAGGTTTAATATAAATAGTTCCGATGCTGTTGGGGCATACTCTTTAGTAACACAATAAAGGTCTTGAATAACATCTGAAAAAAAAAGAAATGGCTGAGCAATTACACTTCTTTTTGACAACACTGTTAGCTCAACTAATTTTACCAGTGAAGTATCATTACTCTACAAATGCTCCCCTTCCAAAAGCTCTTGACATTGACCTTAATGCTTCATATATTGGATCAAAGACTCATTGTATTAACAAATTCTTTGAGGAAAGATCAGCTTCTAAAAATATCTGGTTTTAGGCTGACATTTTATTAAATGAGTTTACATCAAATACTGGCATTTCATAAAGATAGAATTTGGTACTTGTAATAGCTAATTCTCTGAGATATTTTTGTGTTCAGTTTCATGTAATTTTGTATAGAGGAGAAAAAAGGAAATCATTTGCCTCAGATTATTTTGTCTGTTTTTCTAAACTACCAAATTAGATTGCTGAATTAAAGCATTAATTACAGCTGGTCAGAATACCTTCTTTTTTGTCATGAGTTCTTTACATAATTAATAGTCAGATCCCTTTTTAGATGGTATGTGGAATTCATCCATTATTAAAAAAAAAAACATAAAGTTCAGAATTGTGAAGTGGAAAGGGCAAGGGAGCTGGACCAGGAGTGAAAAGTCTCAAATGAGGGACAAATTATTGGATTTCTAGTTTGGGGCATTTTCAGGTTCAATTTATATTATACAATCCTCTATAGGTCTGAATATTAAAAGCATATTAGGTCTCCACATAAAACTGAGTGCAAAAATTCAGCACGAGTCACTAATTTTTAATTATATGCATTTCCAAGGCTACTTATCTGCCCACAGAAGGATTGCTTCTAAATGAAGTTGAGGTCGTCATGGTCGATTTCATGGAACTCAAAGGTAAATTTTACCTAGCCAACTATCAAAGATCGTATATTGGAAAGAAGTTATTACATACAGAGGGGAAATATGGCATTATCTTCTGTACAGCACAGTGCAACATATGCATATGGTGTTGTGGGGTTTTGTTGCTTGAAGTCCCACAGCAAAACATAATCATTTTGTTTTTGCATTAATAGTTTGAACCAGAAATAGTAATCAAATTATTATAGTAACTGAAGCAGTGACAACACTAAAAGGAACAGATCATTTTCCCATCTGTTCCTTAGGATATGAATACGAGTAAGAGCATCGTAGCACATGGGTATTCCACAGAACTAATTTATTAATTGGAAATGTAAACAAAACTGCCATTCTAAAGGATTTTGGTGTTTGCAATCTACTGGTCTTCAACCTTAAACTTAACTCACTAAACATATTTTTATTAATACAAAAATAGCAGATTACCAAGGAAATTTCTTGTAGAAATATGCGCAATGTATGTAAGAACAAAGTAAATATCTAGGAGCTGATTATTGCTTTCTCCCTGGCACTTTATGAAACATTGAAGGTTAAACTACTACATTGCTCACTGCCTTTGTCCCTCTGATGTAGTAAAAATCTCAGGTGTTATAAAGGAGAGGTCATGTGTATGATAGTCTGGAATGTAAACTTGGCTGCAGAGCATTAAACTGATATTATTCTCAGAAAGTGGACTTAGATATGACTCCTAGAACATTCACCCCACCACAGCACTGACATACTGAGCAAAAAATTAGAAAGATGCATTATTTTTTTGACCCACACATTATTTCAATGAACAGAAGCTGAGCAGAAAAGAGAATTTGTGCTTGCATATAAAATAAATTTGCAACGCTATGCATTGTATATTAATTATTTTTTTTCCTCAGATGCTAAAGTTAATATAATCAGCCTTAGCTACCAAAAATCAGCTGTGGATAGAAACTTATAATTTGTTTAGATGCAGCATTCCTTCGGCATTTCCTCAAAGACTGCAGTAGAGTAACTAATCAGCTTGGCATTACTAATTCTGTCCTTTACCACAACAGAGAGGATAAGTTTCAGCTGGAAGAGATTGCAACCAATGTTTTTATCCCCACCATGCCTTTAAAAAAGTGAGGAAAGTCATTCATGCCAGAAGGCTCAAGGCTTGTTTTTTGCATCATATATTCAGTGTTATTTGGCTGAATATCGATGTTGTATTGGATTTGAAGGGAGCTGAAGCAACTAGCTTAAGGACGCACTGTCTAGTATAAATTTAAACAAATGCCTTCCAAATGGTGAAAACCTGTCACAGCTGTACTGTCCCTAGTCAGATGAAGTTTATTTAATGTAAAAAAATTAAAATATGTATTTCAGTTAGATAGCCCATGTAGAGAGACAGACACTCTCAAGAAAGTATTTATCAAAGTTTTAAAGAAAAGTACTGCAGGATGAAAGAAGTTCCCAACTGGAGAAACCTGTTTCTCACTATTGTCAATGAAAAGACCGTTTAGTGGTGTATTAGTTTGAAAACAAATCAGTGGGAGATAGCAAGTCAGGATTATAATTTAATAGGAAAATTTAAAAAAAAACCAAACGTGCAATAATACAAAGAAAGGGCACTGGCAAAGTCAGATACAACCTGACACCCTGTTATGGTGGTGGTAGCAGTCCAAACAAAGTAGCTCAAAGCAGTGATCCTGTGGAAGGGCTGGTCTCTTCCTGAAGGTCCAATGGTAGTACTTGTCCTCTAAGAACCCAGTAGACAGGGCTGACTTGGGCACTTCCAAAGCCAGGTTATATCCAGGTGGAAATGCTTGGCTCCTCCCTCCTGGGTGGGGCATCTCACAACAGGATGAGAGGATTCCATGAGTCATGCAGTGTGCTCTTGATGACCCATTAACAGTTATCGGGGTGAGTCATAGCAGGTGATAACAGCTAATGCCCCACAGTTGGTTACCACTAATAGAATACTGAATACATCTATATTGTAACTTAGGACAAGTGGGTAGCTCATATCTGGATATTTAGTGTCTGGATGTCTAAATTAGACAAGAAAATTAATCCTTGCTCAGAGCTGCCAGAAATCCTTTTAATTTTCTAGTGTAATACTACATGATGCTGAAACTTCTTTGCTGCATTTGCTTCCTCCCTGCTGCATAGTGTCTTAGGCTGCATGGAAGGTGTAACCAAAAGTATGTATTCTATTACCATCTTCATAAGCTGTTAAATACAGGTGGGGCAGTACTCTTTATTTTCAGCATAACTCAGCCCTGATAATACCATG
>VZRM01000197.1:398393-516899 GCA_013397955.1 Grantiella picta | reverse complement strand
TCTGCTAAAGGGCAATCAAGGTCTCCGGGAATGACTCACAGAATTACATCGTCCCATTGAGATATGCCCCACCCAGAGGGGAGGAACTGAACACCCCTACCTCCATATAAGATGATGTAGAGGGGCAGGCCTCAGTTGTTGCTGTCACTCAAACAGAATTCCTGCCAGAGGACCAGGACTCCTCCTCATGGGAGGAGTCTGAGGGCGGCACTGAGGTCTAGCTCCCTCCCCTCCTCCCAGAAAGTTCTAAGTTTTGTAAGTTGTTGTTGTTTGAAAGTTTTATTGTACCCTCCCCATTATCTAGAATGTTCTGTTCCCCCGAGTTGTTATTGGTTTATGTGTTGCTACACTCCCCTCCAGAAATTTCATTTGCCCCTTGATGTTGTATCCACCCCCTTTCTGTACCCCTATTTGCCAGAGCCCCAAGCTCCTCCCCATTTTCCCCCACCTTAAAACCCCTTGCCTCAACCTCTGCGGTGGGCTCTCTCCCACACCCTCTCACCGTCCCAAATCCTGTCAATAAACTGAGAGCTTCAGGGAGATCCCCTCCCTCAACCCTTTATCTCCAGAGTTGTCTTTATCGAGCTGCGGTGGTTTCTCGCTGGGAGCTGCGCTCCCTCTATGCTAGAGATCGGCGTTGCCCAATCGGTGCCTAGCTAGCTGGTGTCCTCAATCGAGGTCCACCCAGAAACCTGACTGATGGCAACAAGATGAGACTTTGGAACACTGGTCTGTTTCTTTCACTGGATTCTGAGACCAGAAGAGCTTGAGAGCTACCACTGGATCTCCAGAGACTGGACCAGATCTTTCTTCAGGATCACCGCTTCTACCAGCCCACATCCATCATTCCAAGGAGACTATAGCCACCATTTAACTGAACTGCTAGCACCACCCTGACCAACAGGGTGGAAGGTTGTATTCTGACTCTAAGTTTAAGCTGGTGTTTCTGTATTATTGTCTTTAATTTTTCCTGTTAAGTTGTAGCTCTGACTTGGAATCTCTCGCAATTTATTTGTGTGGGGTTAATTCTTCCGCTGGTTTGTTTCCAAACTAGCTCACATAGTCACATGAACATTTCATACCTTTCTGCTTCAAACACTTTAAAAAGCCTCAGTGTAGAAAAGAACTGATATTATTATTAAACAATATAAGATATAGGGAGAATTATAACATTTTATGACGCAACAATTATATTTTTTTAAAAAAGCTTTCAGAAATAGGAAATAGCAAATCCAAAATGTTATCGTCATCTCAAATTCATTGCCAGAGGTAGCCATGAATGTTAAAACCTAAGGTTGATTCAAACAGCCATTGAATCAAGTGAAAAGGGGAGATTTCCTCAACCCTTAATGCAAGGAGATTTATTCAACCCTTATTATTTGATTTGTCTGTCAGCACCCCAGGAAAGCTGAGACCCTTGTGCCTGACCAGTCTGTTAGTGTCCTGTTATAGGGACCCTTCACTGAACAGTCCCACTTGATCAGGGTGGGGTTTGACTGATTTATTCAGGGACACACATCAACAGCATAAGGGAGACCCCTCAGCAGTTCTTTCCACAGTTTTTGAACATATTACCAAGGATTGTTGGTGAGAGTATCTCATTGCAAAAATGTATTCAAAGCAATACACAGACAAGCTCTAATTCCCGATAAAAGTACTCAGAATTCACTGAGTATAGTTCTTACCCAGCAAGCATCCCTATGGGGGAAAAGACAGGTTCAGCCCATCGACTGATCCCAGCAGTTATGATGGAGCCTTTAACTTTTACCAATTCTCAACCCACTTTTAATACTATTTCTTTATGCTTAGGCGGAGCTTGAATCACTCTAGTCATGCATACCTTTGTTACTGATTGGTGCAAAATTCTCTGTCTTCAGTTTTAAAGATATAGTAAAAAAAAAATATAGACGGCGAGCTCAGTGAGGAGTGGTCAAATCTTGGAGGCGGGTAACTTTGGGATAAAGGTGTGCATTAATATTACATTTAGGTTTAATGGACCAAGTGCATCTGAAGAGAGTGGTTTCACCATAGTTGCTGGCTCAGAGCAGCAAGACATCTCCTATTCCCCCTGTTAACAGGTGCTATGCAGTTTATCAGCTACAAAAGTACCTTTGGCTTCCACTCCTTGCCAGGGTTTCAACGGAGCCTGGCTGATATATCTTCACTCTGCTCCACCCTTCATTCCATCCTGCTTGGCAGGTGTTTACAGTTGCAGATTGTGAGTATGGGGAATCATCATGGAATAGGCCTTGAGAATGGCAATATGTATTCCATTCAGGGAGTAGCAACTGCATGTCTTACAATATTTCCTGTACCATTAGAACTTCTGTTGGGGAATGCTAATTTTACCCCCATCCATCTTTCCACACTGACATTAGACAAATTCCTGAAAGAAAACTTTATTGAACTTTATTGAAAGATGGTAAATCAGCTCCAGTTCAACTAAGTCTTAAAACACATGTTGCTTAATTTATCTGAAATATATATCATCTGTAGCATCAGTGTGCTAAGAATACCTCTTAACCTCATGTACGTCAGCTTTAATAGGCCGCTCATTGAGTTATGTGTTTGTATTGCAACAATGGCAATCATAATTAAGAGAAAGGAGTAACCTCTAGGATATTTTGATATTTCAGGTGGTGGTGGGCTGTACTTGGTTGTCTGCCAGAGCCCTGCCAAGCTGGTTTCTTACTACCCCTCTTCAGTAGGGTGGTGGGGTAGATAAGATGGAAAAAATCACATGTCAAGAAAGAGTGTTTACTTACCGATTGTCATCATAGGCAAAAGACACTCAACTTAGGGAAAAGTAATTTAATTTAATGACACTTAAAAATGAAGAAGGATGGTAAAAAAAAAAAAAAAAGCCAAAACTCAAAACCCATCCTGCTTCTCACCTGCCCTTCTTCAATCAGTTTTATTGCTTCATTTCCTACACTCTACCTCTTCCCCTTACCATGTGGTACAGCACAATGGGAATGAGGTCCCCTGGTCCAGTGAAGAGTCTGCTCCAGTGTGGGGCTCTTCCCATGGGTTAGTTCTTTCAAGTTCTGCTCCACCATGGAACTTTTTCCACTTTCTCCCACTCCTTCACTGACATTGGTGATCACAGGGGTTTGCACTTTTCTCTCTCACAACCACTGCATGCTGATTATTACCTTTTTCTAAATGTGCTTGCCTGGTATTCAGCCATTTTGCATGGTGGGCTCAGTCGTGTCCTGAGGTATGTCCTATGGAGCTGACTGGAACCAGCTGTGTCCAGTTTGGTGCAGCTCTGTCATCTCCTTGCAGGGGACATTCCTGCAGCTGACCCACTATCAAAACCTTGACACCTACACCCAATACATAGCTTTAAAAAAGAGAATTATAAATCTTGCTTCAATTAAAGAGAGCACACTAAGGGTATTGTATTGGCATAACTAGCATTACAACACTAGGATTCCTCCTTTTAAGTATTACTTTTTGGAGCTTTACACCTGAAAAACACAGTGATCAATTTGGCAGCCATAGACAATCTCTCCAGATATATGTCTGATATCTTCAGCAGGCACTCAGCTGTCTACAGTAGGTGTCATAGGAATGTTTATTGTGTGGTGGGTAGAAAATGGTGTGAGAAGCAGAGATTGAAACCAATTTAGCAAATGCCCTGTACTTGAAGTCTGGCTGGCTGTCATTCAAGTCATTGATTCTTTAGAAGAAAACTTAAATCAATATGGCTAATGGAGAAAGTACTAAAACCTAAAGCAGAGCTTTCACATTTCTAATCTCTGCTGCATAGAAATGGTGCAAGTTTGGGCTATGCAGCCAAAAATCTTCCCTTAAGGAAGCAAAAGCTTGATAATATTCAGTATTACTGGCATTTGAAGTTAACGTAACTTTTATCAATCTCTATGTGATATTATCTGCTAGTACATTATACCCAAGCTAAAGAAGTCATATTTACATGTCCCCTGATTTTTTTCCCCATTTTACTCTGAAAAGAAAGGAGTAGTATGGTGCATAAGAATCATCTCCTCCAATGCCAGCTATGTATAAATAATTGGCACCTCTTTCAAGCAAGTCCATGGACTTTAGTCTTAAAGTTGGACTTGATAATCTTAAAGGTTTTTTCTAACCTAAATGATTCTACGATTCTGTGATCTAGATTGCTTCAACAGCCAGTGAAAGGAGTTCTTCCTATTCGAAGAGACTGTCAGCCTAAAATATGTAGCATGGATAGCTTTCATGGTCCCTCTTCACCCCTTTGTATGTAGACTCAGGTTCCAGAGAGATAACTGGAATTTTAATGTACTGTGAAGCTCAACAGCCGAATTGAAGTGTGGTACTAAAATCTTGTCCTTTATATTTATCTGCTTATTTTCTGTTCGACAAAATATCAAGAACAACTAATGCTTCTTTGCATATTTCTAGACATTTTCTGCATACTTTTCTGTCTCCAGCAATGAGTTGTGCAATTTAAACACACAAAAAAATATCCTTTTATTTAAATAAAATCAGTTGGGGGAAGAAACAGTTGAAACCATCGTTGAAAGAGTCTAAAGAATAAAAAGTTTGTGCTGACACTCTTAAATGGCCAGGACAGAAGTATTCCTTAGAAATGTCACATAACAAAACTACTTCATTAATCATAGAAAGAAAGCATACCCTGAGGCAGAAGGACTTGTTCAGTGAAAATTTTATTCTATTTCGTAAAATATTTAAAACACTTGAAGAATAATGTTTAGGGTAAGTCACTAAAGAAAAATGAAATTGCTATTTAGGTGTATATGGTTAATAATTTAGACTTGATAATCAGGATGAGTTTAGAGTTTAAAGATTTGATGTAAACCATAAATGTTTAGAATAATGCTCACCACTTTGTGTTTGCACTCATTTTTTTAATTAGTATTGTTAACAGGTAGTATTGTCAGCAAAGGAAAAGTATTTTTTTTTTTGGTACAGATTTGAAACTGAAAGTTTAAAATATCATTGCAGCAACTATTATTGTAGCAATAATGGTCTTAGACCCACCTTACATTAATTATTATTGGAGGCAAAACAAAATCACTGAGCTATTTGCAGATTACAATGAAATAAACAAAGGTCTTCAAAGGTGCAAGGGTTAGATGTACGAAATATAATTTTATATAAAATCAAATGGTGTTGCAAGACACTTGGGATATGAAAAAAAGTTTCATAATGGACCGATATGAAGTCATTTTTTTTTTGTCATGTGGAATAATGTCACCTATTTTAACTGTGTGTGCATAATTAACATTAGTGATCTTTCACAGTCTCTGAATTTACTGGGCTTTGGCTACCATTTTACTTTTAAATACATATTAATGATGAATGCTCATTCTTTCCACGCTAAATTAAAAATGCCCTAGTATAACAACTCTAGTTTGTGTCTACTGCAGTTAGGGATATTTTAATATTGAAAATTACTCATATGTCAATAAGAAATAGTTTTTGAAACTTGCTAATATTGTGCCTAGCACCTTGAATTCACTACTTCAGAAATGCCTGGATTTGTATCACTGTTTGCCAGTGATTTGTAGTTAGTTCAAGTAATCTGCAGAGACCCCCTATTTCCTTTTTTTCTCCTTTATCTTTGACCTTTCATAATCAGTTGAGTCTCTAAATATCAAAAACCAGATTTTATCATCTAAAAACATTTTATGACTGTGAGTAAAAGTATTTTATATCTTTTTTCTGTAAGTAATTGTTTAAAGAAAACTTTGATACACCCCCCATTCCCCAGGAACCTTGCAATATATTATGAATGTTGTCATTAAAAACTGGGTTCATAGATATTAGAAATATCAGTCTGTGAGGCATTGCACACGTTCAAAATTAGTAGAAATTGTATTTTTTACAGATTTTTTGTCATTTTGTTAACTGAGAGATATTTATCCAGATTTCTGTTTATTACTTTGTGTAGTAAATTAGAATCCAAAATAAAGCATGAACTGAAAATCTGCATCAAAAGTAGCACCTAATATTTTATAATTTCTAAAAAATGAGATCTTTAATTATAGTCTGAATACTTTTCAACTATATTTTGTATGAAAAAGCCTACACGAAGAACTTTTGATAAAACTAGAATTTTCTCTAGCAATTTTTTCCTTAAAAAAATGTACATAACCAGATTTGAGTCCCACATGCAAATGCATCAAAATGCAAAACTCTTATTTCAGCGTTAAAGATGATTGCTGTATCTCTTTGGGAACACAGTATTTTCCTGTTTCATAAGCCACATTATTTCACTTTTCTGAATTCTTAAACCATCTCCTCACTCCTTGAGTCTGCTCATAATTTCCAGTATTTTCTTAGCTCCCAATCAGTTTCAACAATCATTAATTCAGTTTTCTCTTCATCTCTCTCGCACAGATTAGTAGTTTAGCAAGGACTGAAAGCATTTTTCTATTATTACCTCTGATATCCAGCAAAAAACCCTGATCAATATTCAGGCTCCAAGTATCCTAGACACAGTGAAAAAAATGCACCAAAGACCCCCAAAGATTCCCTACCCTAGAGATATTCAAGCTGTGTACTGTCAGCCATTACTTTCCTCCCAAAGCAGGAGAAATAAAACAACTTTCCACCTCTAGTGAAAAAAAATGCAACAAAAATCTTTTCCTTCATGGAAGCTATTGATTTATTCTAGTTGGATAATTGGTCCCAAGAGTCATGATCAGAAACCGAAACAATTCCTGTGTCTTATAAAGGGTATTAATTTAGCAAACTTGCAGTACAGTTGTAAAGAATTACCTGTCTTCTCATATAAGCTACTTTCCTGCTCTTTACCTCAATGACTGGTGACAATTAAAAAAACCTAACCCAGCCCTTATACTTACTTCATTTGTCTTCATAGAAAAAAGAAGGTAGACCTTGTCTTATGCATCCAGTATCAGAAATTTCATTTAGTTTAATCAGAAATTCCTTTTAGTTTATTCAGAAATTATAATTTGGACCTGGAAAACTTACAGAAAATACTTGCATGAAAGGTTTGAGTTTCATTATGGAAATATATAATAAATGCATCTTGAGCATTTATTATTTATTAGACCATTATAAGCATAACAAACCCAAAAATAGAGCCAGAACTGTCCTTTTACATGTGAGTGTCTTAGCTAGAATGTTGTGAGTAATTTATGAGCACACACTAGATTTTCTTTTTTGGATACGTATGTTACATTATTAAAAAGTTGCTGCACTGGAGAAAAAAGGTTCCCCTTTCTTGATTTATTTTGGTCTCAGTTACTCTTTGTTCAGTGATTGGGTTTGCACATCCATTTATCCTGAATGATTATTTTTGATGAAATTTTTTTGTCCTGAGATGAAGGGGATTCATCATTAAAACCTATAAACACTGTCTTGATCTCAGGACAATATTCTAACTATTTATCTCCTATACAAAAAAATAACTATCAGTATAACCAAGATACAGTCTGAAAAAAATGAAGTGTCATGCAGAGGACAACTGGCTTCCCACAAATTCTAGAGCACAACAGATCTTATGTGAGAAAGAATTTAATGTATTCTTAGGCTCTTCTAAAAATAGGTATTGAAGCAAGAGCACCTCGATACAGACAGTTGATTAAAGACCTAGGAAAGACTTCTGGAAACAGAACCAAGGGGTATTTAGGTTCCTAAGTCTGTATGTAAATTAACTTTACAGATCAATATTTGTTCACACATCACAAAAAGAGGAAAAATGTAAGTAAATTTTAGAGAATTCCTTTGAGATTTAGCCACAACTATAATCATCAACAATCAAGTGTTTCTGCATTTAAGCTGGAGATTGTGTACATTTTGTACTCACAGAAGATCAAGAATATTAATTAAGAATGTAAAGCACAAATTACCTGAAACTCACTTTCTCTTGCAATTTCTCTTACAGACTCAGACTATTAAATGGCTTGAAAGATTGTGACAATATGATGAAATGACTAAAATTTTGTGGCTTGGTTGGAGCAAATTTCCAGCTTGAGTCCCTAGACAAAGTTTTCAAACATTGACCCTTTCTCTTGTGAATTTTTACAAGTGAATTTAATGATTGAACTGGTTGAGCTTTTCAAATTCAATCAAGACGTGGATGCTGAAGCCCTCTATGGCTTCATTATGAAAGAAACAAAACAACAAAATAATTTTTTTGTTCTTTTCATATAAGTTATCATACCACTATTTTTTGTGTGAGATTCTTGATAAAAATCTACCATAGCAGAGTTCTGCTGGCTGGTACACACACCCTCTTTCCATGAAAACTTTTAAGTTAAGTGGTGTATTTTCATAAGACACTTTCTGTGCAAAGACAAAAATAATAGAAAAGGTTGTTCCATCTGCAGTGTTTAGACTCCCTTGCTACAGAAACAACTTTGCTTACTTTTTGTTATCTGCAAATCATGAGGAAAGTGCAATTTTATACCAACAGCATCATCAGCTAATAACACTCAGGATTCTAATTTTTTTCATCACTAGAAGGCTCAGTTCTGTCAACCAATTAAATTGGAATGATTCACCAGGCCCGTTTCTTGTCTAACACAGTAGAATGTATCCTATATGTTTCTAGTTCCTTTTGTTATTTTCTCCTTTGGCATATCGATAAAACAGCATTCCTTCTTTCTCCTTCTACTTATTTTCCAAGCAATATGAGTACAGATTTTTATCCAGAACTCTTTGCCAGATTTATTTCCATGGTTATTATTCACTTTTGGTCTTTCTGAGGACATGAACACTGTATTTTTTAGGGTCAAGAAAGGATGAGAAATAAATATTATTTTAATTTTAGTATTGAAACATCTTATATAAACCATATTCATTAGCTTTCTCTTGTTGAAAACAGGAAAATAAAGGACAGTTTCTTTATAACACTATCTGCTACAGCAAAATCAACCCCTTAAATGAAAGTCATTGAATTGATTAAAATATCAGAAGGTGACACACAGAGCCTTACTCTTCTAAACTGCAGCTAATAAGGTCCTAAATGCATTTGAATCTTGGTGCTTAAATTGTATTGCTCTCACTCACATATTTGATTACCTTTGAAAATTTCAGCTAAAACTAAGTTCTGTTATGACTAGTGATAAGCCCTTAAATTCAAGTTGTCCTACTGATAATGGTCAAAGGTTATTATTTTATCCTTCTTTATGATTAACTTTTTGTCTTTAAAACTAAAGGTATGTCTTCAGAGACTGGGGGGCAGCTGTGATAACAGAATTGAGGGGAAGCGTTTTTCACTTTTGATTCTGCAATAGCTTTGTGTAGTGTTCAAATGGGCAAGTTCCAGTATCTGATATTCCACCCTAGTGGGACACTCTATTGCTTCTCAAAGGTCTCTTTGATACCAACAGTGAGCCACTGTCGCAGTTCAGCTCAATAGCAGCCATGAAACAGTGGGAGCCATTTCACTGATAGTTAACATATGAATATCTCTGGAAGTAAGCAACAGTTTATGTAATATCAGTTATTGAACAATGAAGACCAGAATAATATTAATTAGAGACTTAAAAATTGCACCTAACCATAACTGAAAATGCTTTATCTTATGTTCTGTTAAAGAATTGTAATGATGACCTCTAATTTTCACGTTATTTCACTGTTCTCCTTTCCTTTAGCAAATTATTCAAATGAGCTGTGATAGTGCAAAATTAAACAGTTTTGAAAAGGAAATATGCTGAAGTTGTATCTCTCTATGAATGTTTTTGCCTTCTTACTATATCACCTGAAACTACATTAAAAGTAGGAATGATGTCAATAAAAAGTGCAATCTTGACACAAATGGCCTACTAGTTGCATTTAATATTTGTTAGCTTTCCATAGCTTCTAATGTTTTTGTAAACTAAACAAACAAACAACAAAATATTGTAATAGACAGCACTGTTGTTGAAAGAACTGCATAATGTATCCTTGCTTAGTGGGAGTTCATATTAGTTTGCTGACAATCAGCAGTGAAGAGTAAAGCTTCATAACATCCACATCAATGCCCTATCATTTGTTCTCCCCATGTCTGATCATAAAAGACAACAGAAAAGCAGCAAGGGTGCAGTGATTTGGTTTGGGGGCTTTGTAGCTGTTTTATTCAGCTTTCAGTCACAAATATCAAGAGTCTGATCAAAAAATTACTAACTTCCTTGGTTTGTGATTAAAGTGCTCTTTCATGTGGCCATATTCCCTCATGCCTGTCACTTCTGTTGTATTTATATACTACAGAAAAATTATTAAAATTCATACCTAAGTGCCTTAACTTTGGTAAATCTGACCTGGAAAACTACAGTGTAAGATCAAGTTTTCTTTTGCCAGCTTTGTCTTGCTGCTTGAACAATGGATAATTTCTCCCTTTCTCATCTGACTTTGCTGTCAGCATTATTCCTTCTGAGAAAGCACACTACAAAAATCAGCAAAAATACATTCAAAGAGTAGGTCAGATCATTGGCATCTATCAGAATTTTTACTTCAGGCTCTCCCCATTCCCATTGCTCTGCAATGATCTTTTTTTCCTAGAAAAAATCTTTGTTCCTGTCTTCACAGTCGAAGTCAATTTGTTTTACTGTTTGTTTTTGTTAACAGTTTTCTCCAGCAAACCGACTGGCTTTAGTATACAGATGAAAATCCTACTGCTGGACCCCCTCAAATTTCAAGTGTGTTATAAATGCAGAGGCCAAAACTTTTCAACAAATGATGGCAGTGCAGAAATCTTTTATATCCTTCTAAACATAAATGGCTGAGAATGTCAAGACCCTATTCTTATAAAAATGAATTGTACTTGCCCTAAACCTCTGAAAAGTTTGATGTACATTTTCAAGTACATTTTTAAGCACACCAAGACACGTTTTATTGGCACCTACAACTATTATAAATTTGATAGATGAAGTTTTATTAAGCCAACATCATTCATTGTGTACATAAATGTGAAAGGTTCAAGTTTGCATGTACTTCCCTCCTTGGTTTTTTGTTGGGTTTTTTTTTGAATTATTGTATTCTTTACACTTATTTTCAGAGGAACATTTTTGTTAAATAGTAACATAAAGTCATTCTGTTCCATGTATATTTCACTGCTGATAATATTTTCTTCCTTACGCTATGTCAGATTTGCTGAAACCAACCTCAAAATGCCAGGGATAAGAAAAAATCAGAAAAGGATCAGAAAATAAATTCTTGAAAAACAGTAACCCTGAATCCTGGAATATTTTTCTTCCAAAAGTCTCTAAAAAATAGTAGTACCAGAAGAGAAAATGAGGTCTGAGAGGGAATAAAATTAACTTCTTCTCTTACACATATAGACAGCCACAGTGGGCTTTATCTGATCCAGCTTTGGCCATCTAAAGCATAAGTTTTAAGAAGCTATCAAGCTGATTTGACGCAAGAAGTTCTAGAAGATTTAGCTTTCCATACAATTAGATTAGTTACCCTTTGGAAGCACTGATCTGTACTGACTAGGCAGAAAACCTGAGCAAGCTGCCTTGTACTCTAGTCTTCTCTTAGAGAGTGCAGCAATAGTGAATACTTATATGTGGAGAGCACGTAAGTGGTATGGCTGTAAAATCCATGGAGTTATCTGATTTTACAGCAGCAGTAGAACAATCCTCTTCTTCCTACTTTTTTTACCTCTTCAGACTTGTTATAATAGTAAACTGAAGCAAAGACAAGTACACTCTAAATTATAAACTGTAGTTTATAAGAAAATGCAAAGATCTGTTGGGAGATATGCCTAAAGATTATGGGAATATAAAAATTAGAAAACCTTAGAAATATTTAGTAGCAAGTCTTCATATGCTAAAATTTGTAAATTCCTTGCAGGTATCACAGTGAAAACTTTGCCTCACCTTTCAAATGGATAAAATAGACTGAATAAAATAGAGATCAATTGTACCACAGCCTTTGGTTTCTTTGGACCTCTATCGAACTGCCTCCTTCTTCCCAGGCTGACTTCTGTGCAAGCTCTATGGAGATTATTTCCAAGTACATAAAGATGTGGTATTTGAGACGCTAAAATTTTACTGGTGTTTTTCAGAATAAAGTGGAATTTTTAAATTACTTTTGTACTGGTTCTTAGCAGGAAGGAGGTAACTTTCTTTATAGCAGACCATATGGTGCTGCGCTTTGGATCTTTGGAATGTTGCTAACACTGCTATGTTTTGGTCATTGATAAAGAATTCTTGTCGTGTCAAATATTTCATTTTCTCTCCCGGCAGCTCAGGGAACAGGCTGAGGGTGTGTTCTCGTTTCAGCCAGGACAGAGAGAACTTTCTCTCACTTACCATGAGGGAGGCGTGTGGACATGTGCAAGGTGTTATTCTCTACCAGGTCCCGTTCTCACCAGAGTAAGTGGGGAGAAGGGAAGGGGCTGCTTGGACCTTAATTTCCAGCTGGTTTTAAACCACAACACGATGAGCAAGAAGCTGGGAGAGGACACAGATGGACAGTTGATGCAAATGGGACAAAACAACAGTCCATATCACAAAGTGTGATATTTAGCAATAAAAACTGTATATAAAGAAAGCTTGTTGTCTTCCAAAAGGGAAATTACTGAGAAGGTTTGTAGGCATCACTTTGCTTGTGGGAGGTGCTGAGTGATTTTTAGGAGGTTTTTTTGCATTACTTGTTTGGCTTTTGTGGGTTTTTTCCACTTTTCCCAACTTGTTAATCTGTATTTACCTCGATCCACGAACTTTCCTACTTTTGTTCTTTCCATTTTCTCCACCAGCCTGCTGATGGTGAGGAGAGTGAGCAAGAAGTTGTGTGCATGCTCAGTTGCTGCCTGTGGTCAACTCACCCCACTTCCATAATCGGTTTGTTCGTTCAGTGGTTCATAGCTAAACTGAATCTCTGCTCTTTAGGAACTGATTTCAATGGCTATCATCACTACCCAAAGAATGCACTGAAAATTGGTTCAGCAAAATAATTGCAATTTTAAAAATGAAAATACACAAAAGTGAGAGAAGAAATAAAACCACATTTTTATAATTTAGTTTGTCTAAGGTTTCAGGTCTGGAAACCGTATTTGGATAATTGAAGTCTAACATATTCTTTTTCTTTTTATTAAAAAAAATATAAAATCAAGCTATAAAGTCACTTTAAAACAGAGCAAAGAGTTTCTGTAACACTCCCAGTATTTCTTAATGGTTCTGTCTTTTCTCGGTGAGGAAATGACTTTGTTGATACACTCTACGAGTCTGTATCTCAAAAAACCATCCGTGTCTGCATTCAAGCCAGAGACCTCCAGAGGTCCCTTTCATTCAAGTAATTCTGCAATTTTATTATATAATTAAAATAGAAAATACAGATCAATTTTTAGCATAAAGAACTTTACATTTATCACAATATTACAATGTACTTTCATGAAATTTATTCAAAATTCTGCTTTTGAAATACATTTACTGAGACAACTTGCAGTTCTAGAATTAGGATAATCGTATTCCTCAACTGTTACTAAACAAGCTGAGAACAGAAAATCAGAAAACTGGCAGATTTAAGGTGTTAAAGATTTTCTTAAGTGACTGTAAGTTTTTTAAATATTTGGGCGTAACCTTAAGAAGCATGACTTGTTGCAGGTTAAAGGATTAATAGTTATTTAGTGTCATGTGGTTATTACAAGCACACATATATATTACTTAGATCCTGAGTCTTATTCCATAATGTGCTTAATGTGCTGGCTTCTCCTGCTGAAGTCATATATATTTTTGCAGTGTTGAGGTCAAATTAAAATAAAGGACCTCAGGACATAAACATGAAAGATGCCTGAAATTAGCTGATGACATTTAGAATTAACAAAGTGCTGCAACTTCTAAATTAATGTATTAAATGAAAAACACCTGCTTGTGTTAGGCTGAGCCATCCAGTAACAGATTTGCTTCCATTCATCTTTGTTAAAGTGAGCTACTTTTGCATGCAGACCCTACACAGCTACCCCCATTTTTCCAGCTGTGCTAACATTATTGATTTAACCGGGATCCAGGTAGTTCTTTACCTGGAGCCTTTTGTTTTCTCCTCAGGATTCAGCTTTTTTCCAAAGTTATTTTTAATTTCAACAGCTGTTTAGTCACAAAAAGAGCAGTGTCAAGCCCAGAATAACAAGCTGTGCATAGATGCAGAAGCTCAGCCATAGCACCAGGCTAACTTGCCTTCAAGGCTTTCTGGTTGGAGCTGACAAGCATCTGGCTAGTGACAGGCTGGTCTGTAACACTGCATGAGCTCGCTTGTTTCTGTTTGCAAATTACCATGTAAACACGGGTAAAGGAAAGCAGAGCAAATTGTTTCTGCATCTTGTTTGTCAGATTTAGCCTCTTTGTGAATTCACTGTGCTGATAAATAAACTGAAGCTTATAAGATTCTCACAAAACAAATAAATGCTCAGTCCTGCAACACTTTTCTTCATCTCCTTCAAAATGGCAGCACCCTCAGCAGAATTCCAAACCCACAGATTACATTGGCTTTTGTAATTGCTAGAAATTCAATCATAATTTTAGAAACAAATGAATATAAAATAAATTCTATTTCTTTAAGATGGATACAAAGATATATGGGAATGGGTTCAAACTAAAAGAGAATAGTTTTAGACTAGATATAAGGGAAAAAAATTCTATGCTGTGAGAGTGGTGAGGCACTGGAACAGATTGCCCAAGGAGTTGTGGATGTCCTATCCCCAGAGTTGTTCAAGGCCAGGCTGAATGGAGCTCTCAGCAGCCTAGTTTAGTGACAGGTGTCCCTTCCCATGGCAGGAGAGTTGGAATGAGATGATTTTTAAGGTCCTTTAAAACCCAAACCATTTTATGATTTTATGAGTACAGGATAAAATCTCCCTGTTTACAATCTCAGCTTTTGTGTGATATGTGAAAATGATAAGTTCCAAAAGTAACTCATGATTCTGGCCCTGATTCAGACAAGTTCCTAAACATACAAATTTTATGCTTTACCTGAATTAGCTATTTGAGTATTTTTTAATATTGCCTATGTGCTTTATAGAACAGAAGTGCAGATAACAGTTGTACAGAAAAGGGTGCTCATGAGCAGCTTGTCAGACAATGCGGAGCTCACAGCATAAAGAGGGCAAAGCTATCCTATCCTATCCTATCCTAGCCTTATCCTTATCCTTATCCTTATCCTTATCCTTATCCTTATCCTTATCCTTATCCTTATCCTTATCCTTATCCTTATCCTTATCCTTCCCCTTCCTGAAAATTAGTGTAACTTACTTTGTTTCCTGTAAGAGACTCAATTCCTTTGAATAGCTTCTGAAATGTACTCTTTGCTATTAATTGTTCTTCATCTAAATAATCTACTTTAAGTACCATCTAGTGCAATTAATTGCTTACCACACCTAGGAGGATACGTATTTTGCCTCAAGCAAATCATGTAAAAATAAAAACTTACACATATTTCACTTCTTAAGAGAATATTAACTTACTTCTACAGCTTCTGTTGCAGATAAAGGCACAATGATGACAAAAAGCAGTAGATACATTAGAATAGAAGAAGCAGATAATTTTTAGCATGAGTCTTGACTTCAATCACAGTATTAAAATATATTTTCATGTAACTGATTCAAACTTCTGTTTTAGAAAAATATTCTTTGAAGGACTTTTCAGTAATGAATACAGGTATTGTTGGGTGCTATAAGTTTCAGATATAGCTGACAGCCAAATCATGAGCCAATCTAATTCTTGAATTCCTACATATTAATAAAACTGCATAAATATTTGTGTACTAGACACTGACGCTAATAATGAGTAAATGAAAACCAGAATTACATAGCTGTAAACTCCAGATATTAGTGACTGCAAAATAAATAATAAATATATAAAATCCTGACAAATAGTAAGACTCCTCTAAGAAAAGAGAGGGAAGGTAAACATTACTTATACAAATGGCTCTTTTCTCTCCTTAGTCTAGAAAGAAGGTGAGCAACTAGAGTGTATTTTAAGTTCATTAGAAAAGTTGTATTTGGGATTAATTGAAAGATCAAGATAAAAAATCTGCCAGACACTTTTCTGAAGCTCGGGGAGAAACAGAAGGTAGTATAGCTCTTAATTAAAAATTCTCTTTCTCTCTATATATAAATTTTTTTTGGAGCATTAATTTTCATATCTTGGTTTTTACTTAGACTTCCCACCCAGCAATACAGGAATTTATGCATTTAGCTGAATGTCACATTAACACTACACTAAACAGGCTAAAGTGTTTTATGCTTTAGCATTTTTTCACACACCCTAATGCTAATATTCCAAATGTTGCTATTTCTCTGTTCCACAATTCTTAGTCTTCATGTGTGCATGTGTGTCCATGAAAAACAAGCACCTTGACTCAGTTACTGATCGTTACTTTTTTCATTCTGGCTGCACTGGAGTGCATGAAACCTTGAGCTGACATGAGGACTTTATCCAGAACTGTCTATCATCCTCAAAGGAAGATGAAAGTAAATTTAACCTAGGTGAATTATTTTTAAGTCTACCATAGATTTTAAAGCTACTTAGTTTTTTGGGTTTTTTTCCTCCCCAGTGTTCACTAGCTTTTCCCTATCATTAGCATATTAAGGTGATAGTACATTTGGGCTGAAACTCAGTAGAACTTGTTACTTATATTCCTTCTGTATGCAGCTGGTATCATTTTGATATTCAAAGCAACAAATTATGTTAATTTCTTCAGTAACTTATCCCACTCAAATTCATTATATTGTTCCATGTTGTGAACAGCAGGAGTGTGATCCCTCAGCTAGCAGAGGCCAGGAAACAATAGTGTTGAGTGTAAATGGTAATTCCTTCCTTCTGTTTTGTTTTGTTTCATTTCATTTGGTTTGGATTTGTGGCTAAAGGCAAACAACATTCTATTTCATTTACCAAGAAACCAGCTGATATATTGAAATAATATTTTTTCAAAATATTTAGTGTCCTTTGTTTGATATAAACAAGGCAGAACATTGACACTGAGGATGTTGTTGATACTTGTATTGCCTCTCCAGCAGAACTGGGCATTTTGTACCCGTGAAAACATCCAATGAATTAACTATGATCATGCCATTAGAATTAGCACCACATGAATTCATAATGTCAGATTTTTTTTTATTGTGTCTCTATTTCATTTTAAGTGTCCCATCTTTATCAATATATTTGATATTCACTGTGTGAATAGTGACCATTACTAATTCATTCAGAACTTTCACGGAGATTTCCACCAAAATCTCACCGTAATTACTATTTATGAAAACACTTAAGCCCTATCGTTAGATAATGCTGTCTGTTGTTACTGATGAATTGGAGTTAAACAGTTCAGCTACAAAGTGTTATTTCTGTTGTGATCTCTGAAAACATGTTATCACAGGCACCAAAAACTTCAGACTATAACTGTGAAATAATAAAAATGTAATTTTTCTGCAGTCTCACTGAATTTTCATACTTTAACACTCGGAAGGATAATTTTTTTATCATTTGATTGTGATAATCTAAATATTTTCTGATTTTACAGGAGACAGAGAAAACAGTTTACAATAATACTGACAATGATAATTTTCAAGTTTGTTTGTAATATGCTTATGTAAAAATAAGCTGAAATTGGTAATTTGAAATTGGATGCAGTCACAGTGAAGCGTTTTTTACCACATTTCCTGATTTCTCTTGTTGGCAGGAAGGATTATATTACTAATTGAAATCTTGGATTTGGATTTTAATAACATTTTATTCATTAGGATATTATTTTACAGATAGCTACACTGGCTACACTGTTTAGAATATTTGACCTTAAACAGATCCAAAATAAGATCATGGAATATAAAACCACATATTAGATTAAAAAATTGAGCCTTTATGGGTTATGGTTTAGCCCCAGCTGTCAACTAAGCGCTACACAGCCAGTTGCTCACTGCCCCTGGGAAAGAGAATTGGAAGGATAAAATTGAGAAAACCCATGGGTTGAGATAAAGACAGTTTAATT
The DNA here is from genome assembly GCA_013397955.1 of Grantiella picta. Taxonomy (NCBI): domain Eukaryota; kingdom Metazoa; phylum Chordata; class Aves; order Passeriformes; family Meliphagidae; genus Grantiella; species Grantiella picta. The sequence goes on along the minus strand of VZRM01000197.1, from coordinate 498,995 downwards.
GGTGAAACAAAAACCATGTGCAAAAGCAAAGCAAAAGAAGGAATTCATTCACCACTTCCCATGGTTTTCAGCCATCCCCAGGCGAGCAGGGCTCCATGATGTGTCATGGCTACTTGGGAACACAAATGCCATCACTCTGAACCTTCCCCCTTCTTCCCCCTAATTTACAGACTGAGTAAGATGCCATAGAGTATGGTATATCCCTTTTGTCAGCTGGGGTCAGCTGTCCCATCTGTGTCCCCTCCCAACTTTTGTGCATGCCCAGCCTGCTCCCTGGTGAGGTGCCATGAGAGGCAGAAAACACTTTGACTCCATAGAAGCCCAGCTCTGCAATAATGAATACACCTCTGTATTAGCAACTCTGTTTCCAGTACAAATCCAAAACATGGCCTCATACCAGCTACTACGAAGAAAATTACCTCTTTTCCAGCCAGAACCAGCACTGTAAGTACTTTAATTGCTATGTTTTTATTGCTAATGCTTCTTTTTTATATTTATGGGCCAAATATGCTTAAATTATTCCGCACAGGTTCAGCATATGTGGGCTATGCCATCACTGAAAATAATTTACAGATTAGTAAAAGATGCATGTTTAAATCTGTTCAGAGATAAAAGATAGTTGAACCTGTGAATCACACACCTTGGGCAAGGCTCCTGTGTACTGAGGTATGAATAAAAGTAAACTTAACAATTCCAAGTAGACAAAAACTCAAGCTGTTATTCTGGAAATACTTTGGTTTCCAGTGCCATGTTTCTGATAGCTCAAGGCATTTCAAATAATGCCAGATATTAAATGGAAGCAACTGAATCTTGCTCTTATAGTGGTATTTATTTGCATAGAGACAGATATCTAATGTAATTTTAGTTTCTCTAAGATATTCCTTCTGGCCTTGAGCAGTAGCAAAAGATGACAGTGGGTATCTCATAAATTCTGTGTCATTCTCATAGCCTGGTGTGCTTTTCTCAGATACTCTGGGGCATATGCTTATGTTCAAGCAACTTCATGGAGTTCTGGATTTCCACTGACAAAAATTAAGTGAATGTGAATTTGAACAACTTGCTCTCATTAAACACTCACTTGAACGCTCCTGTATTTAGATAGATACAAAATAGCTGAAATGTGCCATCAAGTCAGGATTCAAAATTACACCATTCTGTTTTTTGGTTTTTTTTTTTAATTGATTTAAGCTGTCTTTTGAAAAATACAATGTAACACTACTTCTGAGTCTAGGACTGAATAATTTATATCCTATTCAGTGGCACCCAGCTCTTCTAAAAGCACCTCTTTATGATTTTCTACTCCCTTTCAGCAAGCTAGGTGAGTAAGAAGGTGAAATAATCAAGTAGGGGAAACGCTCTAATATCAGTGCTTCTTAAATAAACTTCAGTAATCCAAAGCAACCATGGGTTAATCTCTGTCATTGTAACAGAAGACAGGTACCCAACACTGCAGTTCTGTGACAATTCATTGTTCCAAAATGCTCTCCAAACCTTTTGTGGCAGTGCCACTTTACAGCAAATCCAAAAGCAATCAGTTGTGAGACCATGTAAGTATATTTGCTTTTTGTAAGGAGAAAAGGGAAGAGGGTACAGATCTTACAGATCTCCAAAATTAATCACTGGACATGTCACAACTTTTGGAATCCCTTTCTTTCAGAGTATTGACAGGTCCTTTCTCTGTCACATGAGGACCAGTTGGGGTAAGCAAGCCAGACCTTGCTATCCCAGCTGACTTTCATCTCACAAAATCCTTTCTAATAGGACTTACTGGTATGGTACTTTTAAATTTTATTTATCATTCTCACTTCATGTAATTTAATTTTTCTCTTCCCCAATGTCATTGTCTGTGTATGAGTGCATATGCTCCACAGCTTCTTTGAAGAGGAAATTGTCTTTCAGCTCCTTATTCCTGATATATTACTTTTCTTTTCTTTGAAGAGTCTATGGATATTAACTAAAGTAAAGCGAATCCAATTACTGCCTCAACCTGCTTTTTTTTTCCTTTTCCTTGCATAAATGGTTCTCCAAAACATTGTGCATATATTTCAGGCATTTCTAATTTATTAGAATTACACTATTATTTGTAGTACCAGTAGGAACTTGTCCTTGAATTTGTTACAGGAAGGAAGCTGCAAAGAGTAAATGGGTTCTTGCACTGTATTAGATGTAGTTTTTGCCTTCAGTGATAGCGTCCTTTCTCCGGAGAACCTAGTTGAAAACAGCTACAGTATTCTTCACCAAAAATAAGTTATTAGGAATACAAGTAATTTCTATGTTAGTGCACCAGAAAGTAGGTTCAGAATCAAATATCTATTTTTTTCTTGCATCACACATATTAATAAAAATTTATTAAAAAAATCTCTAGCTATGAAATTACTGTAGTCTTCATGTTTAATTCATTTGAAACTCTGACATCCTTACTAAAAAAATAACTAGGAATCCCTTATTTAAATATTCTTTATTTCTTTATATTAAATATTTCTTTATAGGAGGAATGAAAATATTCTTTCTTCCCTGCTATTCAGGAAATTTTTGCATGTTTTTGACATTTTTCAGTTAGGTTATCATGCCTTCTCTACAATTCCTTTCTATTATAGTAACCTTGTTGTTCTGAGTTTACTTACTATACCACTTTTTTCCACATCAAAGCTTTAATAGCAAGACCAACTCTAATTTCAGTTCTAAATTTCTAGATGCTTGCTGTTTTATGGAAGCAGATTTTTTTCTTCTTGATGAACCTTCAATATTTGCCCTAAGATTAATGTTCTTAGTATTTTGAGTAAAATTGATACTGCTGTAATGATCACATTTTTTTATATTATATATAGAGAGAAATATATATGACTGAAGAGTCAGTATGTATCTAGCTATGATTACTGAAAATATGCCTTGGCATCCTTTTCCTGACATATCTTTTGTATAGTTCAAGGCAAAGGTCCCTACCAATGCCATTTGAATTATCTAAATATCATGATATCTAAAGAAAACCTCCAATATTTTTCTTCCTTTAAAACATTTTAAACTATATCAATTTTGAATGTAATAGAAAGAAGATTTATAAACAAAATACGTGTTGTTGGAATATATTGAATATTTCTTCTTTCTTGTTTAATATGGTAACATTTTGAACCTGAGAAGTCATATATGATCACATGAAAAAAAACTAAAACAAAACCCAAAACAAAATTAATCAAAACAAAAATAATTAAAAAAACCCTGTTCAAACCACCATCAGAATAACAAACTATATGCTAAAATAAAAACACTCAAGAATGTTCTGTGACCTCAATTATCAAATTACTTCTTAACTTTTCATGCATCCAATATCAAGGCACCATCACTGGCCTTCTTTCCCAGATTATCAGCAATATTCACTTTGTGAAACCCATGATCTCACAGTATTTTAATTTGGATATGCAAAACCTGACGTCCCAAAACCAATAGCCAGGTTAAAAAATTATCTTTTACATAAGTTTATAGGTTTAAAACTTCCAATTTAAGAAGATTATAAACTGTTTTCACAGTTCATGCATTACCTGTTTGGATACATTAGTGTCTGGCTCTTATTAGTACATTACCTCTCAACATCTCAAGTTCTATTAGAGATGCCAGTCTCTGTTAAAGTGTATGTTTCTATTAAGCCTTCATCTTACAAAAACAACGAACCAACCAACCAAACGAACATACAACCAAAATCAAAACAAAAACCAAAAACAAAAAAAGCAATCAAAACCCAGAAAATGTTTGCACTTTTTTTCTTCCATGACACAAAATGCTCTTCAAAAAAGGAGAGGAATATGTCTATGATATTGACAGCAATACTTCTGTCAATAAATATGTTCTATCCATTATGTGAAACTTCTGAACAGCCTACAAACATTAAATAAATGCTTTATTACTCTCAAGTATATGAAATGTCATAAATGCATCAGAACATAAAAACAATTACCAACTTTTTTCCTTTAATAGTCAATACCACATTGTTTTATTTCTGCTGATTTAGGGGATACATTCCTGAACCTGACTTCTGGAAGTAGAATAAATTTACTAATGTAGGTATTAACTCCAAGTATTTTCTTCCACGACACTTCCCTTTTTCTTGTTATAATTAGCCAAAATCTATAGAAAGTATTGCCTAAAATCTTGAAAACCAGCTACCTTCTTCAGCCTTTCCTCTTACTTTTGTATATGATCATTCAAATTTTGCAGCACATTTCACTGCTTCATTAAAAAAAATTATTTATCAGGTTACTTAGTGTTAGTGTATTTCACAATTAACATGTGCCTTGTTGATTAGATTTCAATCACAGGCAGTCTGAACCATTAACTCATAGAAAACCTCCCCTCAGTTCTTTTTCTTCAATGCTCAACACAATCTAACTTTTCACATTTTGCCATGAGAAACATTCTGCCCAATTAATCATTGCTTTTTCTACACATTGTCTGCTCTAAGCCACTGAAGAAAACACGGTGGTTCTCATGATTCTTTCCTTTTTCTCTTGACTTCAAGTACAGCAAATTCAGTTAACTTTTTAAGGAAGGATGATAGCTATTCTCCTGTCCATGGCAAGGTTCCCTACTTCCAAGTTCACTGGTATTCTTCTAGAATCTTGTGCACAGTGCAGACTTGTGCATCACTAACAGCAAACAAGCCTGGAATGAGGACTCAGCTTTCAGGACTCCCCTGTACAAATACATTTTTATTATATATTTATGTCACAAATAAAGCTGCAATTGCTAAAGAGGTGTGTGTAATATTTCAAGCAAGAGAGACCTTACACTATATATATATTTGGGAATAAATACACACGGACTCTATGTGCAGTGAATATACATTGATTAATTACGCTAATTATCAGATACACCTATGTTAAATAGAGGTCAGACATTATCTATGATGCTAGGCCATGTATCTGTATTAGCCATTGTGCGGATCACTAACTTCCCAGAAAAATAACTTTGACATATGACCACTACATATCTTGGAGAGTTTTTGCTAAAATATGCCATGCTGTCATTTATTTTTCTTTGTACACCAGCAAAATTAGTTGAGAGATTAATATTTTATCATCCTCGTGTGTATTCTGACAGCTTTGTAATAGATAAAAGACAGATTTCCTTAATTTTGAAAATAATAATTGTATTTCATTTGTTGATTTAAAAAATAAAATCAACAAACATCTAAGCATGAGATAAACACAATAACTGAAGTTGGTGACTGTTGGTAATGGTAACGTAAAGCTGTATGACAGTTTTTCTCTGGAAATGTTCTAAATAACTTTATTTTGAAATATCCTTTTTTTTCACAAACATTGATGTCAGTGTTACATGAGAACAGAATGGTTAAATGACTGAAATCAAGAGAACATTTCAATCACACACATTCATTTGTAGTGGGAATTAAGTTTAAAAGAAATCTTTTCCTAGTCTTATTAATTGTGAATCAGTCCATTAACTGAGATAAAAGAGTAGAACAAGTGCCATGAAATGAGAGCAGCACACTTAGAAACAAACAAAAAAAAAAGCCAATAAACCAATCCATCAACCTTTTTTACATGAAGACATTGGAAAAAAATCTCTGACATAATTAGTGCAGCCAGAGAATGGTGATTTTGGGCAAATGCGTCACATCCTTTTCCTCATACACTAGTTTCTAGGACTTGCTCCAGACGAAGATTAAGAGTAGATGTATTTAAAACCCTGACACATTAGATATTACTATTATAATGGTTTTTGTTATTTATGGATTCTTGTAAGATTTTTTAATGAGAAACAGTTGCCTATACACATATTTTCCTTATTCATTCGTTTTAGAGAATGGGATTACTAAAAGCAAATATGTAAGGAAGAAAATAAAGGGGGAAAATATCCTACTGTGTAGCTTGTTAGGACAAAGGAGATAAAAAATAAAAGAAAGAAAAAAATAGAAGCCTTATCATTAAACACTTGATTGCAGTTTTTAACTTTTCAACAACGTACAGGGAATGTTCTGGATTACACACATATTATTGTATCTAGTAATGTCACTAAGATATTCATGAAGAAAAGAATTCTATTCCCTTGCAGAAATCATGATAGAAACACTGAAATTCAGGAATCCAAACTGATTATGAAACTGGAAAAATTTTAAAAGAGAAAAACTTCTTTTCGTTATTTCCTAGTCATAATTATATTAATGTTGAAGAAGACAGGTTTGGGTTATCATAATTACTTGAAAAACTCTTCCTTGTATCTTACTGCATTTTCAAGACGCATTTAAGTTTCCAGCTACTTTGCAAATATCTGGAAGATTAGAATTACTGTCCAGATCTTAGTTGATAAAAATGATAATTAATTATTTTTCTCTGATGATAATATTCTACTAGTTTGCCAAATCTATATAAAAATATTGGAGAGTCTGTAATGACCCAAACACTTAAAATGGGAACTTACCTTACATCCTCCTCATATAGATATGTTATTCAATTATGTTTTCAGTAAATTAGTATTTTTCAAATTTTTCATTGTTAATAGATAACATGTTTTCTTAACATATCTGTTAAACTGTCATTACAAACCAGAAACTCAGTAATTTCTACATTTATTCAGAGAATTATGGCTGTCATCAAAGAGATTATGTGTTCTAGAACTTATAGAACACTATAATTTCTCCACTTGTATAATTTTCTTAGCGACCTATAGAATTTTCTGACAGAAACTGGTCCTCCCCTATATTCCAAAAGAGGAAAAAAAAAACCTATGTAATTGACATAATTTTCCACTACTGTCATAGACTTCGCAGAAAATTGAATAAGTGAAATATTGCATAATTAATTGCAGGTCAAAAGCTATATGATATCCAAGGTCTCTAGCTGCTTCAGACAATTCCATTTCATCTTCAGGTAGAGTTTTTTGTATATGTCATTTTACAAGAATAGCAGTATCCCTGTAGTTAGTTTTTTCTTGGATTATACTTAAAGGACTCTCATTCTAAAATATGACAGGAAAAGTGGCATCAAAGTTCAGATTTCAAATTTCTCTAAATGGTTACACAAAATATAGTTTTACTCCAGTTCTATTTAAATTAATCAATAATAGATCATGTATCAGCAAATATAAAGATACGTATTTTTCCATTTTGTTCTCCTACATGCAAATTAAATATTTGGCCCAAAAAGCCAGTGTTGCTTTCAACCCTTCTTCATTCTTTTCAAATGGCTTTTACTCATATTTTATTCATGCCACCACCCTTAAAATACTCTGAACTCCTGTTTTAAAGAGTTGACTTGCAGCACCCTTTATGTCAGTTATTGAATGTGGTTTTCCATGGAACCAGAAATAGAAGAGTCACAAACTCAAATGAACAAACAAGGGTCTGGATTTAGTTCAAATCACCACCCTATTACAGAAAAATTGGCTGCTGCTCCCATAATGCTGAATCCATTGACATCCGTGCTCAGGACAATCTATGTGTCTAAAGTGGAATCATGACCAGTGTCTTAAAGGAAGACAAGTGCTTTTTGTCTGCAAAATAGCACATTTGGGTATGCTTGGACACCCAAGCTGTGGTGCTTATAAGACTTTAAGTTCAAATTGGAGTTGACTAGAAAATGTATCTGACAAACAGAAGGCAATGCTTGAATTGCTGCTTGAGACTGACTGAGGTGAATTTTGGGTTGATTAGCAATAATTTCAGGACACAAGACTTGGCTAATTGTTAGCACTTCACTTTTAAATCCAGGATACTAGCGTACTAATCTGGTCTGTGAGGCCTTCTGCTCTGCACTATTGAGGTCACACCCAGACTCACAGAGATGATGAAATGAGGGCTGAGGGTAGTGTTTAACCCAGAGAAGAGAGGGCTGGGAGGAGGGAGATCTCATCTATGTATATAAATACCTGAATTATCGTTAGTAAGGGTCTGGACGGTGATTCTCAGCAAGTTTGCAGATGACACTAAATTGTGATGAGTAGATGAGTATGATTTCTGAAAAGGTCAGATGAATCAGAAATTTATAGTGTATTTGCTTCCAAGAACTTCCAGGTCTTCAGGAACTTTGCTGGTAAGATCCATGTCTTGATAGTCACAGGGACTTTATGTGATGTATGAGTCACAGCAAAAGCTACAGTTCACAGAGAATGAATTCACATGGCTTGGGCAATGCTGTTAGTGAAGAATTTGTTCATCTGTTAAGGAGTAATCTTTATTGCAAAACTGGCTTTGTGACTACACTAACCAGCTTAAACAATATGTTCATGTCCAAGATGAAATTGAAAAGCATTTTAGAAACAGAAAATAAACAGTTCAGAGAAGTAAATAAGAGCCCATAATAGCATAAGAGTTCATATATTGATGACTGGTTATTTGCAAATCTGGAATGGGAAATAACTTTCAAAGAAATTCAGTAAACTCCTCAAAGAGCTACAATCTGTAATTTTATGTTTAATAAATACCTATAATCAAGGTAAGAGAGGGATATGAGTTATGATGAGAGACCTTCAGAGCACTGGAAAGTCCCCAATATTTTTTCAACCCTAGCTACTACCGTCTAACAGAACGTTAAAAATTTGAGAGCAAAAACTATTGAAATATCAGGAATGATACCTACAGATGAGCATATGCTAGGTTGTATTTATAATTATTTAACTTGTAATCTTTTGTTTCATGCTGTTAGCTAATTGTTGACCTTCCCTCTGGTTAAATTACCCTTTTTACTTTTTCATTAAGTCTATCTAGCTGTCTAGACAACAAGATACAGCTAATATAGCAAACCATTGATTCCCAGCCATGATCAAAGCCAAGGCCTTTTTTTGAGGAATATTAAATGACACATCTCAGGATAAATTTAGAAAATTCCAGGTCTGCAATCTATTTCTTGTCAAGGTGAAAAGATGGGGAACATGCATCTCCTTTTTGTAAGAAACATCCCTAATTTAAGGGGGAACCAATTTGTCAGCCTTTGTTTGAGTAACATAATTTGATTAATGAAGTCTGGAGCAACATAAGTTGATTAAACATTTTTGACCAAAGAATTCAAATTGATCAAACCAATTTTCTAATATAAAAGGCTAACTATAATTCCCCAAAAGCACAGAAAATCCCCCAAAATCCCCCAAAATCCCCAAACAAAAAAAGTATTTTTTTTCCTTTTGCTTCTCGTGCCATCCATGCTTCCAACACATACCTAATAGCAAAATATAATTCAAAAAAAGGGTTTAAAATACTAAGATGATCAGGCCTCAGGATGTGGTTCTCAAAACTATTTTTGACACAGGAACTTCAAAATCATTATGAAAAGTCCTCAAAATAACTTGTTTACTTTAACGCAGTAGGCAAAAATAGAAAAAAAGAAAATTAGGCCAATCTACTCACCCTTTGTACCTCAGCACTGAGCTGCCCTCCAGTATGCCATAAATATGTACTTGTAAATCAACATCAGTTAGTTGCACCATTAGCAGATATTTCTAATCTGGCTCACTGAGTTGGGTTACTGAAGCATACAATTAGAAATATTTTCATCAAATTTACTCCCATATGCCACTGATTTCTTCAGTCTACAAGCATGTCACATAGCTTCTGGGTATGCTGATTTATCCATCTTTGCTAAAATTTTATCCACGTGTCTAGTGGCACTCCACACAAAAGTGAAAATGATGCTTCTGGAAATGTTCATCCTGACTTATTTAGCGTGTACTACAAAAACACGCTAAATAATCAAAACACTAGCACTTCATGAGTATTACAACAATTAATTAATTATAGTTCATGGAGTATTTTTATTTCTTAAAAGTGATTATTCTTATCTACTCCTAATTAAGAACTCCCTTACAAAATAGACAATTATTTCAGTTAAAACTTAATGTAAAATCTCACTTGAAATGATAATAATTTGTGAGTCTCAATTAGTAAATACTAATATAATTTGTATAGTATATAAGATTTAGGAAAGCAACTAAAATGCAAATGAAAGTCAGGGTTTGTTCTCCAGCAATATTTCTGTATTAGTATGCTAAGATTTTAAAAATAATATACCCATGTTTTAAATGAATTTAACAATATAAAATATTTACACATGGGAAATTAATAAACATTTACTTATCTGTGGTTCAGATGAGATAAAGGAGCAGAACAATTAATGAACAGCTTTACTTAATAATACAGTGCATTTTTCACAGGAAGAAGAATCACATTGTCACAGTAAAAGCCCTCTAGTGTGTCTTCAGACTAAAAGATATATAAACAGGGTAAATGTGGCGGCCCAGGTGGATGAGTTAGAGCTTGGTGTCCTTGAAAGTGTGGAGGACTGGGATGAAATTGGAGATGGGCCAGAGGAGAGTGAAGAAGAAATGGATTTTCCCACTGACCTCCCATCCCTGTACTACAGATAGTATGGGCCACTATCTCCCTCCAACCACTCAGTTTACCTTTATCTCAGTGTTAATGCATTGGTTGTTTGTTCTATAATTCACTTGTATTCACTTTCTTATTAGTTCTGAAACATGTAATCCCGCCTTGTTAGCCCCCCTTTATAACCTGATGCACAGCCTTTGTTCGAGACTCTTCAGCTTTTACTCTTCAGACTCTTCAGCTCTGTTCACTCTTTAGCTCTGACTTCCATGTAGCAAATAAACTCCACCTTTTATAAACTGAAGAGTCCTCAATCTCGTCTTTTTCTAAGTCGACCTCCAGAAGCCCTCTCTTCTCTCGTGCGTAGTCCCCGTGCCGGTGCCAGCAGAAGGAACCACTGTGGGAAAAGGCTCCCCTAGTCATGACTTTAGGGTGCTGCCTCCTCAGGTAAATAAATTTAGCATTGAAACAAGCAAGTTTCTAGCAATTTCTGCAGTGATATTGAAAATTAATCTTTAAATTTGATAATGACAAACACAGGCCTTAAACAAACCTATGAGAAGGATTGTTAATATGATACAGTAGAAGACAGGGATTCTCTGAGTTCTCTGCTTGTATGTATGATGTCCCTGTTTAAAATATACTTCCTGAAGCACCTTTGAGAATTGTCTAAGCATCACGTGTCTCAGATTTTCAATAATAAAAAAGGATGATTTTGTTCTTATGAAGAAATTAACATTTGCTTATGTATGTTAGTTTTAGAGCTAGAGCAAAGATGAGAAGCAGACAAATCAATGTAATGTTAAAAACTCTCAGAGTTTTAATTACAATGAAGAATAAATAGTTGAAAGTTTGTTAAGGAACAGGATTAACTTCTGACTTCACCTCTCAAAACAGGTCTAGAAAACTGAGGAGAGAAGTACAGATTCTTAGCTTAGGTTTGCTGGTCCAAACACATATGAGCTTTTCCAAGGGAAAAGAACTGATGTTTCAGGTACAGTTCCTTTGACTAAGCATGCATTTGGAGAGAGTGGGGGATATAAATAAATAAATAAAAATTAGAAATACATAAAATAAAGGATCTTTTTTTGTCAGTGTGCTACAATCCATTGACTCAAATCCCTGAATCAGCTTTTCAAATCCCTGAAAAGCTGCCATCCATTCCCATTACAGCCTTCCTAGGTTTGTTTGTGTAAAGTGCAGGATAACAAGTATCCTCTTCTCATTACCAATTGTCAATCGATTAAGCCACTTTCCTAGATTTAGGAGATTTGAATTAATTTTTGTTAAGAATCTATCTGGGCAAGTGTCCAGAACACTTTGGTTAGAAATCTATGTAAACGTGAATAGCTGCTGGTATACCATCTTTCTGGTAGCAACTCCACATTTGGTTGTTTGTCCATGATAATCCGTTTTATGATAATCTCATTTATGTTAATGCCTTGAGTGAGAGAGAAGCTATCACTTCCATAACAGTTTCTGAGAATATATTAAGAAGTGCTTAGTAGGAATGTAGAGAGGGTGACATTCCACTTGCCATGTACTAGTAAAATCTTTATTATATTTTGATGAGAAAGAGAGAAAATGATATCGTCTCACCTGTGCTAATGTGATGTCAGTCAAGCTCTAGTTTTTTAGGATGGTGGGATCCCTTCTTTCAACATAAAACAAAATCCTCATCCTCTAAAAGGGAGAAATGCAGTACTGCCTCTTAAATACTGGATATTAAGGCATTATTTAAAATGTTCTTGATAATATGGTACAGTTTTACATTCAGCTGTGTTTTAAGGTGTGCAATTGACAGAACTTTAACTTTGAGTATTAAGGGAACACCTTTTGTACAGCTCTTATACTGCAAACACAGATCTATGGATATCAGTTTCTTGATATCAAATTTTAGGTTTTAATATGTTTCTCTCCTTTTCTCTGTTAAACCAAATCATACTTTTGGTGGGTTTGTTCATTTTTGAAAGAATAAAATGATAACAGAAAAGGGAAGGTAAATGAACATATTTTTAAGCAGTCGTATGGTAAAAGTTTTTTTCTTCTGATTTCAGCACATGGACAAACTGCTGTCAGCAAGTGCCAAGCTGCTGGATCATGGATCTGACTAGCTGTTACATTTTTCGTCTGACATGGTAGGCATCTTCTTACATCAACTTCAGATGTCAGCAGCAATGCGGGCCTTTGCTTTTTCTGGAACTATAAAGTTGGAAAAGACCATCTGCTCATCCTTCTGTTACTGAATTCTTCCCTAGAAATAGTTTTCAAAAATATATTAAGAAGTGCAAAGAAAGAGATAAAGTGTAAGATGTTGGTAAGATTATTTTAACTCTTTCCTTTCACATCATGAGATATATATTTTTTAGAGATGCTGAAACAATGAAAACCAAAAGGAAATTTGTGTAGTTCACAGTAATTTGGTTTATGGCATTGAATTATTTAGCACTGCAATTTTTACCTTATAGTTAAAAGTTTTCTGTACAGTTTTAGTGTTATTACGATATATCCAATGTGTAAGATTCTTTTGATGTTCTGTTCACATAAAAAGTTGGGAAAGTGTACATTCATCAGTAATCTGTGCCAGAGCAAGAAATCTGCTTGAACACTCCCAAAATAACAACAACAACAAAAAGAAATATAGTCTATGTAGAGTTTTATTTGGAATAAGGAATGAGTATGGATTTCACAAAAATTACTGTGTATAAATCTTTTTTTTTCCTAAAAAAGTTCCACTCTACAACTGCTTACAACTAAGCTCATACACAGAGTGTTTTTATTGACACTTCATGGGCTGTATGCCCTGTTACCTGATTCAGCAATAACAGCACAACAGAGAAGTCATCTTGCAGTGTACAGAACACTGGGGTCCCGAATACAGATGATGTCAAAAACAAAGTTAATTTTGAAAGCCAGCAAATGGGAGTTCTATTTTACATGAGTTGCAATGTGTATAAGGGTGACTTTATTTTAATTTTCAGTATTTAAGCAGACATAAATCTTATAGATATCTTATTCAAAAGGTTTCACATCAAACAAAAATGAAGCCTGTGGGAACATTCTCATTGTCTTGAATGAACTGTGGATCAGGATTCCCCTTTATTAGCCACTGAGTGTTTGGGCAGCATGAAATACCATAGGCTGTAGAGCTATTGGGTTTTCAATATGGTCTTACTGCAATAGTTTCTAACACTGATTTTTTATTTCTGTTTTCTTTCTTATGAAAGCTATTATTACTTGGAAAAGAAAAAAAAAATTGTAATCACTTTTTCCATAGAACAGAATTAGTTTGAAATGCACTGTCACAACAATTCATCTTGTAAACATTATGTTTATGTGATGGGAGCTTTAAAAAGTCATACAACAGCTCAGTGTTATATGGAACATCTATTGTTCTCCTTTGTTTTTTAAACTCAAACAAGACAACTGGAAAGGTTTCCATAGTTTGTTTCATTAAGAAATGTGACTGGTAGTGTGCCAGCACAGTTTTATTCTCAGTTGATGACAGAGCATTAGAAGCTATACTCAAGAAAAAAAACCACACAGTATCCAGTGCCTGGATATTTTTAATATCATTTCAATAAAACTTTGCAAAACAAACCTTGTAAACTTTACTAAAAAAATTACACAGTTGTTGATATTATAATTTGAAAACAATCCCTGCTTAATTTCCTAACTAGAGTAATCAACTAATTTAGTGACTTGAAAAATGAAGATTTTAAAGTAATTTTAATTCAGGCATTAACATCCTTCTGAAAAAAATCACCCACAGAAAGGCCTCAATTGTCTTCAATATTGGAACTAATATGAAACCAGGCTTTCATTTAAAAAAGAGCAAATATTCATTTTAAAAGTACACTTCATTTATAATTATCTAAATAGTATATAATAAAAACCTGTTATTATTTTTATTGTTGTTTTTATTTATTATTTCACTAAAAGCTGCTCAGAACACAAGAGTCTTACTCCTTTCTAATTCTCAAGACCCAGACTGAACAAATGCCACCCAAACAAATTTTTCCCAGAATATTTTGAGCCCTAAACACTTGGACACACTTACTTGTTTCCTGTCAGTGGAGCAAAGTAAGGCTGGAAGTCAGTTTCTTAACTATGTAGCCTTTGGGCTATGCAAGATGAAGAATAACAATTTAATATTTTTTAAAGATTTCTTTATTGTTTATGAGAGGTCAAGCCTACTGTGGTCAGATTGGAAGCAAAATCTCTATGTGGTCCTTGAAGTTTGATTCTGTATTCTGGTACTTCATTGTATGCTTTGGAATGTGCAGTCCTACTGACAGTCATTGGAGAAAATATCTGTCTCTGCTGATCTGTTTGAACCATCACTGTCCTAATCCCACACACAAAAAATATGAATACAGTAAGGCTAAGAAAAAGTGTCTAATTTACCTTATGCAACTGCTTAATTTTTTCTGCTTCTCTTAGGCTGGAATTCTGGTTTTGTAGTCAATATCCTCCAAAGCCTAGCACAATTGATCTTTCCCATGTCAACATCCCCCTTCTTTTTTCTTCTCTGTTTGGGGAAAAAAAATTAGAAGAAGAAAAAAAATTCAACTCAGTGAAGATACTGTATTTCTATTGCTGTGTAAAGGTCTAGGTTGTTATGCTGGGAAGCAGCCTTAGTATTTACATTTTTGGTTTTTGATTCACTATATTTCTGTTCAAGGAGCTATGAAATTGTCTTTCCTCTCTGCAGTGGCTGTTAGGTACTCTTCTGTGAGGAATGCATAATTTCCTGCATTTTACTTATTACTTCAGGATACACTTTAAAAAATACAAAAAAATTTTACAGATGTTATATGTGCAGGTTTTTGTGGTTTTTTTTTTAAATTTAGACAGTCCAGATATAAGAGAAATCAAACACCCTTGAGTGTAATAGCTTTAACATGAAATGTTTTCAATGTCTTTCTCCCAAATAGACTTGAGACATGTTCGTAGTATACATGCCTTGTTTCAGATACAGACATTGCCTGCTTTAAGTTATGCAAAAATGGTCAAATAAGATGTATGATCAAAATAAGTGCAACACACTGTGAATTTTGAATTACCAGAATGAATTTGCTAGGATAAATCTTCTTAACTTTTATCTGCTCTTTATACAATAATATTTTAAATAATTAGTTTTTGTTACTAGCTACTTCAAATACCCAGAAATATCATGCAAGTGATGATGGCTATTGCTACAGATTTTGAAAGAGTAATAAGGTCAAAAGAGGTTAATTTTTTTGTTTGGGAAGGCATCACGTACATCTAATGTTGGGCGTGCAAAGGTCTCAATTTGTTATTTAAGCAGAATGATTTCAGAGACCATACTTCTTGTTAACATGTTTCTTTTCCAGCATTTGGTTAAATATGTAGCAATCACAGTTGATTAAATCAACTTATACTTCCTTGTTATAACATTATCTTTATCCCTTAGATGAATATATCACTGTCAGATCCTCATAGTCTGCAGTCTTCTTTCAGTAAGTTACATATTAAGAAAAGGCTTCAAAAACTGTTGTCAAACTTGTGAAGAAAAGTAACACACAATTTTAGCATGTGAAGGAGAAAATAATCTATCTCTTGGAGGAATTTACTATCTCTACACATTTCATAAACTTCTAATTAAAGAGTAAGAATTATTATCTTCCCAAACAAAACAATGACTGCAGTGAGATGTAACCATCATCTTATCAGTTTTAATTATCCTGGTGCCTCACACTTATCTTTTTCTGGCACTGACATATCATTCTTGAACTATACAGATCAACAGAAACGTTATGCTTTTTTACACTGTTCTGTTACTCTCAGCCACAGCCATTATCTCTGTTTCCTCAGTGATATGTATCTTTATATTTAAAAATGAATGAAACATTTATGAAGTTTTCTTCTGGTCACTGGGATGTTTGAAATTAAAAAGTCCTGCTTAATTTTCAGTGAAATGCATTATCCTGGTGTCACGAATTGCATTAAAATTATGGAGGTACCAACAGTTTTACCTAAAAGTGTGTTCATAATTTTTCTTTAAATTCAAAATCTCAGCTAAATATCCCCAAATGCTGTAAAATGTATTGCATTAAGTTTGTCCAAGACTTTATTTTGATTTAAATGAGATTAAATTGTTAAGGAATTTTCTGTTTCACTGGAGTAGTTTGGACTTGAGAAGTAAATATTTTAAGTCATGAAAACCCACTGCATGCAGTTGCAGGCACATAAGTAAAGCATATTTAGTTTACTAAACATATTTAGTTTACTAAATCAAACTACCAAATTTCAGCAATGTGAAGTCTGGCTTGCCTTGCCTCCATGTCCAGAGACCTTCAGTCTTCTTTCTCCTTGAGGTACCATATATGATAGAATAAGCATAAAAAAGGAATTTAATTATCATGCTGAACAGGAATAAAATTACTGTATTTGTGTTTTTTTAATGAGAATGTAGTTTGCTCTCCCCAAAATGTGTGAGAGGAAGGAATTTCTAGTTTGTGTGTCTGTAGGTGCAAAACACAATGTTTTTCTGTTCAGAGCTGGTTGTACTGTGTTGGCAGTTAGCCCAGGAGATGGTGGCTAATTTACCAGGGAACTGGAAGGCCAGCTGGGAAGTGTTCAGATTAGCAGCCAATGAAAAACATAGAAAATCAACTCTCTTTAGAAGAGAAACTTAATATGAACGGAAAACAGTAAAGAAGAGAATTATTGTTGTACACAAGGACTGTGCTTCTCCAATCTTCTTTTCCATTTTGTTACTTTAGTTTAGCAAATGAAAAAAAGATACGTATAAGCCCTACTTTCTTTCTGGAAAAACAAGCCCACCTGACAAGTAAACCCACACAATTCATTACTTTAAATGTTAAGAATGAGATCAGGAAAGTTTGAGGAAAAAAGGGAATAGAAACCTGTAAGATTTTGGACAGGAAAAATGACATTAACAGTATATTTTCTGTGTTTTGAATACAAACTTGACATAAATTCTACAGTGTCATATGGGCAAAAGTTTGGTTATGAAGATTACACCTTTCTCCTGATATTAGTATCATATTGTTTCCTGATAGATAATCCTTTAGACGTCTTTAATTCATCAGTGTCAGAAAGGTGAGTTAATTCTTCTGTTTGCACTACTGATGTTATGTCTGATGTGTCACTGAGTTAGAGCTCTTAGTGATACCTCATGCAGAAACATCAGAATTAATAACATAATCAATTTCACTCCAGGTGAGCATTCACCCATAGACAGGAGGATTAGGTATTTACTTTGTGTTCAGTCTTCAGTTGTTTATTGACTTGCTCTGTTTGATAGGAAGTCAGTGACTTAGGGGATACATAAAAATCTCAGCTGTGATGGCACATGTTTCCTATGCCTGTGAAAAGACTGAGAAAGAAACGAGAGTATATGCAAACTTTTAATTAATTTTAAGAAATTATATACCACAATGAGGCATGATGTGAAAAAAGTCATGTGAAGATTGTTACATTTATGAAACAAACCTAATTACTGTTACATATTGAAACCAAGTTCAGACAATTCAGCTACAATCTGATATTCATAATTGTATGTCTTTTAATAAGCCCAGGACGTCTGAGATCAGAAACAGTTTGAGAAGTCCTTTACAAATCTGCAATAAGCCTGGAATGTTAAAAGGATATTTATTGTAACTCTTTCATGCCTGGATCAAAAAGTTATAGTTATTATGGAATAAGAAGCAAACTTGGGGTAAAATTACGGCCAAAAATTTGATGGTTTTAAATTGTGTATTATTGTGTTCTGTACTACACTATGCTGTTTAGGAAATTGTGTTCCTCGACCTTCCCCTTTAAAAAGAGAACATGTAATAGGAATGGTGAAAAAGCATTCAAGAGGTGCACACTCAGAGTTTTTTCATTTTGATGTCTTTAAGATAATGTCAGACTATAGTCACAAAGCATTACCTCTCATAATTCCCCAGAAATTTAGGAAAATTGTGGCTTCTCTCGGTCTCGGGTCCAGGCAGCATGCCCCGAAGCCACAGTGAAAAGACAAGCTGCCACGCCGAGCAGCGCTGAGCTGATGTCGGGCTGGCCGCAATAGTGGAACTCGCAGGTGAGGAGGACTGAGTTCCCGGGGAACTGAGGTGATCGAAGGACCAAGGCAGTAGAAAGAAATGCAGGCTTCTAAGGCTGTGATCCAGGGAGCTTATTGAGAGGAAAGTCTCAGGAACAGGAGGTTGGAGGTGGGATGGAACGCAGAGGTAGGAGCAGGGCAGGATTGGAGGCTCAGAAGCTCCGAGCAGTCTCTGACAGTGGTTTATAAGGCACAGCACAAGGGGAGGGGTGAAAGGTAGGGAACCAATGGGGGAGAACTGGGATTGAGAAGGACAGGGGAATCGGGCAATGGGAGCTCTACAGGGGACGGTACAAATTTGAAAAAGCTATAGGGAGGGACTGGCTGGGGGGAACAAAGGAGAACCTTCTGGAACAATAACTATATAAGGAGAAGGGGAGGGGAGACGCATGGGGCCAATGAGCCGATCGTCTGCTGCATGATAATGTTTCCTGCTGCAAGGTGCTCTAGGCCTGAATTATGTGTCACCCTAAATCAAGCCTCATTTCATGCCCAGGACTCTTCCTTGGGAGCTGCTGATCCTGGCAATCGGCTGCTCATGTTCACTTGAGCCAGTGCCACCACTACAGAAAATAAATATAAAATGAAGGTCAGAATAATAAATGAAGGTCAGAAATCTAAGTTGCCACTTGCAGTGGTAGTTCAAAATGCTTTTATTTTTTTTAATCTGATCTGTATGTGTGGACTCTGTTTAGATACTCCAGCTTTTATGTCATGACAATATAGGAATGATAACTTTGCAAATGTTGTCATCAGTGTCCCACATGACAGTAGTCCCATTTTTTCTAGTTACATCAGAACACCATGGGAAATGACATGTTAGTTGCCATGAAAAACTAATTTTAGGTATATCATAGAGCATTTAAAAAAAAACTACACGTATATTTCTGCCACATTAAGTATCTTCCTTCTCTTCCTTCAAATATAATTGAAATAACTTTATGTATTGTTTTCCTTCTGAGTACTGTCTTATGGCTACAACTTGAACAGTTCATTGTCTGATTTGTCAGGGACTGATGAGTTTTATGACTCCAGAAACAGTTTCGGATATTCATTATCCAAGAGATTGTTTCCATTTACTTCAAGATTGATTGTCCAACTAGCTATGAATCCAGCATAGAAAGTTCTTTCCACAGTATGCATCACTTTCAGAAACCCTCTTTCTAAAATCCTTTTGTTTGCATTCCTCCAGGTATTTCCAGTAAGTTATGAACAACTAGTAAGGTTGATTAATTGTTCTAGCTATTTGTAGCTTTTGCTTGGCCTTTTTAACATTAAGACATCAACAGGGCTATTACAGTTTATTTATAGCTATTCAATTCTATTATGTCTCTCACATTCCAAAGGAAAACATTTCCCTGCTCAGCAGTAAGATAATAGGTGTCTCACAGAGTTGTTTGAGACTGAATACTGGTTCTACTGCCTGGAATATGAGATTTTTCTGCTGTCTCCTCAATGTACAGATATACTGGGATTTCTTTTTTTACAAAATGATAAAAGGATGCAGTATTTCCATATTTTTTTCCATTAAAAATTTTACAAGAGCTAGATAATGAACCAATTCTATACAGTTTTTCAAAGTTCACCATATTAAAAAGTCCATGGGTTCATGGGATAAGCAGAATTCTCATGTAAGATTTACTGTCCAAAGTGATAACAGCAATGATTTCAGTATGCATACGGAAAGGCATTTTGCCAGCTTTCAACTATCTCATAGGAAAAGTATCTTCAGAGATTAGAATGAGAAAGTGTGAACTTCATTAAAATGCCATAAAAATTTATCACAACCACTGCTAATACATTTAAGTGAGCATTTTGAATTAATAACCTTAAAAAAAATAAAATTCAGGGAAACCCTGAAGAGAGACCTCAATAAATTATAGGACTGGGAAACCACCAACCATGTGAAGTTCACCAAGGGAAAGTGCCAGATTCTGCATCTGGGATGGCACAACCCTGGATGTACAGACTGGGGAATGAGAGTCTGGAAAGCAGCACTATGGAAAGGGACCTGGGGGTCCTGGCTGTTGACAAGTTGAACATGAATCAGCAGTGCCCTCACAGCCAGGAAGGCCAATCCTGTCCTGCGGGGGTATCAGACACAGCATCACCAGCTGGGCAAGGGACGGCATTGTCCTGCTCTGCTCTGCACTGGGGCAGCCTCACCTCGAGTGCTGTGCACAATTTTGGGCACCACAATATGAGAAAGATACAAAACCATTAGAGAGCATCCAATGGAGGACAAAAAAAGATGGCAAAGGGCCTTGAGGTGAAGTNTGAGATCAGAAACAGTTTGAGAAGTCCTTTACAAATCTGCAATAAGCCTGGAATGTTAAAAGGATATTTATTGTAACTCTTTCATGCCTGGATCGAAAAGTTATAGTTATTATGGAATAAGAAGCAAACTTGGGGTAAAATTACGGCCAAAAATTTGATGGTTTTAAATTGTGTATTATTGTGTTCTGTACTACACTATGCTGTTTAGGAAATTGTGTTCCTCGACCTTCCCCTTTAAAAAGAGAACATGTAATAGGAATGGTGAAAAAGCATTCAAGAGGTGCACACTCTGAGTTTTTTCATTTTGATGTCTTTAAGATAATGTCAGACTATAGTCACAAAGCATTACCTCTCATAATTCCCCAGAAATTTAGGAAAATTGTGGCTTCTCTCGGTCTCGGGTCCAGGCAGCATGCCCCGAAGCCACAGTGAAAAGACAAGCTGCCACGCCGAGCAGCGCTGAGCTGATGTCGGGCTGGCCGCAATNTCTGTGATTCTGTGAATCTATGATTCTGTGAAATATAAGCTACAGGAAAATTACAAAGAAATCTACTCTGTGATGTTAAATTTTTATTTAATTTTTCACCATGCAAAGTTCATATTGAAGAAGGTTGCTCATGTAGAACTATTGCAATAACAAAAAGAAAAAAGAACACTTTTAAATGCTTTACAAACCTACAAGTTTTCTCTGCTGTAAGATGGTATAAATTTTATTTCATTTATGTTGCAGATTGAAAAGTATCAGTTCAAAACTATAGAACTAATCCTGCACTTCTCCTTATTGTTCACATCATAAATGTTGAAGATGGAATACCATTTATCTTGGAATAGAGACAGCATTTAAATACAAGTATCATTTGCAAGAGGAGGGACAACAGCACACGCTTTACAACATAAGGCAAAAACCACTATTTCCATAACAAATCAAGAACATGACATACAACACTTGGTATTCCAGCTCCTGCATAGTTCCTTTTTCCACTTGTCAAGTAGTCAGTAAGAACCAATAAAGGCCAGTAGATGTCAGGGTAAAAAAATAATTCTCTGCTCAATTTCTCAAAACTGATATAGCTCTCTTTTTTACTTGTCTTTCCACTATTCCTGTTTTAATTTTCAAATTCCCTGATAACTCAGTCTCCTCTTTAGCTGATGTTTTTTTCTTTTTAGTAAGAAAAAGTACAAAATTTTAAGCTTTATTCTCCTTTTCTCTTAGAACTCAAGTCAGTGAAGTCTGTGGTTCATTTTTTGCATAACAGCTTTATTCTTTTTTTTTTTCCTCTTGTATACCTAATGTTATTAGTTTATTTCCCAGTTATTTTACTGATTTATCTGTTATTTATTCTAATATTGACATATACAAATAGCTTACAATGAAGACAGAGTTGTAAAACATGATCAGAAGACCATGCATCTTTGTGTAAAAGATTTGTCCGAACACAATTTTTATTTAATTCATTTGTCACACTACAGAGAAACTTCAATCAATCAAGCCTTCACATGGCAACACTAAAGTTAGAACTGGTAACTAAATGTAGCTATTTTTTTAATAGTATTCAAACAAAAGGAGGGTTTCTTAACAAAAATGTAAGGTAAAATTCTTTTGTTTGTTTGTTTGTTTCTTGGACAAGGTCCAATAGCGTATCTTTAAGAAAAAGCATTTAAGTTAAATATTTTGCCAGTTAAAATGTGACATTAGTCTAAACTTCTGTATTTCATACTTGCAATCTTAAAATAGTGAAAGAGAATAAGAGAAAGAAAAATTCCAGAAAATTACAATGGAGGTGGACTTGTTTTATGGAAATGTGGAGTATGTACAGAAGGCAGAAAGCATCTTTGTTTCTCATTAACAAGTAGGTTCATTTGTCATGGCCAAGAATTCTTTAATGAAGGCTATAGACCTTCATAAGCTGGCTCTCAGGAAAGTACATTCCACTATCACTAACTTATAAATAGAGGAGGACTTCAGTTCTCACAGAGATTAGCTGTTTGTGGTGTGCTCCTAGCTACTGAAGAGATGAAGGTGAACTTCAGAGATGTGTGTGGAACAACAGACAAGGAGGTACTTTTGAGCTTAGGCACAGGCTAGCATGACTTTCAAAGGAGAGCTGAAGAGGAAGACTCCTGCAAAAAAGAACCATTGTGCTGGTGTTTCTTTAAGAACCTTTACTAAGATGATGTTTTGATGGATGAAGAACATGAGAAAGAGGTGAAAATCTGGAAACAACTGAGAGAACAACATTATTGCACACTCCCCTGACATTTCTTCAAAACTGAACAGGAGCTGCCTTTGCTGAAAGCTGTTCTCAAACCTCCAGTTTTTTGAGAACAAGTACTATGTTCTGATGTAAAGAAGTAGTAGTATGAATTTCTTTAGAACTTTTAATACTGGAAGATGTTTTAAAATCTTGTCAAAAATTACTTCAGAAAGAAAGAAAATAGAGAGCAAGAAGGAGAGCTGAACTATAGGAGAGCTGTAGATAGAATCATCCTGTATGTTCACGCATTTGTCAGTTGAAATTTAAAATTTAAAAAAATCATAATTCTGACAATAGTTATCTGTCAGGGTGTATTTTGTACCCTGAATTCATGCTAAATTGATCAAGGTGTAGCCATAATTATAATGAACATAATAATTATAATAATATCATCAAATGCTAGCAGTTGTGTCAGAAGAGGCCTGAGACCAAATTTTATGGATAAAAGAAAGGTTGAAGAAGCCATCAACTATGTTGTGTTCTTTTACACTAGGTTTCCTGACCTGTTGAACAGTAGGTCTAAATCTTGATGTAGTTTTCCTTTTTCTGCCAACGTCTATACAGAAGTTCTTTCAATTGTCTTTTATATAGTTTCAGCTTCAGTTAATTGTTGGAATTTTGAGAGTCTTTCCTAATATCTTGTTACTTAAGATGCTTCCTCACTTTTATCTCCGTGTTCTCCGCAGGTCATTTTAAAGCCCTCCTCACTAGAATTAGCAATCCTGCTAGGAAAGATGCTTTTCCCCTCCTTTTTCATATGTGGCAATTCTCATTCTTGAGAAGAACCGAAGGCCTGTGACATGACCTGCACAGCCAGGAGTTGAGCTGCAAGATGCATGCGCTTTTACATAGCTGAGTCCTTCTCCCTCACTGGAAGGACTGAGGAGAACATCTTGACCCAGAGCTTACCATTTCACTTTCTTTTTCTTGTTCTTTCCTCTATTTCTGCCTATCCGACTATTTTTGTTTGACTGGGTTTTTTTGACAATGAGGGTCAGTACAACTACAGCAGCTCTTTTCACTCATCAAAGCCAATTTGTATTATTTACAGACTTATAGAACAAGCTTAACTTACAAATCTAAGCAAGTGGTTTTTGAGAAATAGAATGAATCTCAAATTGGAAATGTATATTCAAGTATTTAGAACTATGTTTGTAATCTAGGTTTACAAATATGAAATGAAAGTGAAATAGAGATAAAAAAATTTCAGGAATATATTTCACCTAGAAAAATTATGCTGTGATTTTTTGAAAGCAGACAACGGTTCTCTCTAAGGAGTCAGAAGACAATTTTTTATAGGCTTTGATTTTCTTTTTTTAATATACTTTTCCTCTATTTTACTGGGAAATTAATGAATTAAAAATCATAAAAAATAGTTTTCTCTTTGCTTTGTTGCTCTCACTTTGGAATGTCTAGAATGCTAGCATTAACTCTTCAACTTGCCTTAAAATGGTGATCTACCTTGCTTTTCTGACATACAGAAAAAAAAACCAAACCTTTCACTCTGTGTATATTTTGAATCATAACAGTTGTTTTTGCTCTAGCAATAGGTGAAAATTTTTAATAATATATAGTCAAAATTTTTGTAAATATTTTTATTTCTACGAGTTGGGCAGATGAAATATGGGAATAGGAAAAATCTCGATTAAATTAAAATTTCATTAATAGCATTGGTTTAGTTCCAACTATGAGGCTAGGTTCAGCCTGAATAATTTCATGAATAGCCTGAGATCAGAAATTTTTATGAGATTCTCAATCACAGATTTATATTTGCTTTGAAATAAAGGGTATGTATTATGTTGAAGGCTCTCAGAACTTGTTTGCGCAGGCAGAAGGAAACAAAATCCAGGCTATATGAATAATTAGGAAGAAATTAAGCAGTTTTATAATAGTGTTATTTTTTACCTCAGTCCCACACAGTCTTTCATGCTGATTTCTTTCATTCTCATCCTGAAGCAGAAAAGACCATGCTCAAAAATCTTGGCAGCCTGGCAATGTGAAAGGGATTCTGCACAAGCAAACATAGCAAAAACACAAAAGGAACAAAGAATCATAGGGTGGCAGCAGCCAAACAGAAGGACAGGTAACATATTATCAAAGGAATTAAGGGAAACTGGAAGCAATAGAGGGACAAAATCTTTTTTAAATGGCAACAAAAATTGGCTTACCTGCAAGCATGTTTTATTTCTGTATTGCCCTATCTACTCTTGCACACTTGACAAGGAATCCTTCTGACAGAACTTTATAAGTTGAACCAGATTGAGCTCCCATTTTCCTGTATGATCAGGGAATCATAGAAGGGTTTGGGTTGGAAGGTACATTTAAAGGTCGTCTAGTCCAAGCTCCCTGCAATACACAGGAGCATCTTCAACTAGATCAGGTTGCTCAGAGCCCTGTTCAATCATACCTTGAATGGTTTTAGCAATGAAGTATCTACCACCTCTCTGGGCAACATGTTCCAGGGTTTTACCACCCTCATTGTTTCATTATAATTTCCTTGTTTAGAATTGTAGAAGGAGAGTTGCTATATGTTTTCAGGCTGGTTTTTAGAAAAATGTTAGCTTCTCAACTTAAATCTAACATATCAAAACTCACAAATAATGAGAGTACAAGATAAAGGAAACCTGCGGTACCATTTATTAGATCAAATATAGAGGTCTCTTTTTTTTTATTCTCAGTATTCTTCGTATATTCTCAATATATTCTCAATATCTTAGTTTAGGCATTATTGTGACACAGTCATCTCATCCTAACTTAGTTTAAATAAAGGATATGAATCCCACTGTACAAATGCTAACTTGGAAGTACTGATTTTAGAGAATATCTAAACAACATAGCCATAAGTCCATATACTGCAGAAGTGTTAAATTATATGGAATGGATTCACACTCTGATGCAGTATTTTAAAGTGTTTTCAAAAGGGAAACCAAACTTTGGAGTAATATATCATCAGCATCTAATCTAGAAACAATGTCTTTGCACAAAATGGATATTATTCATAAAATCATACATTTAAAAATCAATTTGTTATTTTGTTGATTAACTTAAGGGAATGCTTGCAAGTGACTCAGAGTTTAGATGTTACATATAGCCAGTAATATCAATAAATGGTCCAAATATTCTTTTCTCACTAATTCCCTTCTACTATTTTCTCATTAATTCCCTTCTACTATTTTTAAAAGTTTTAGAGAAATAATTTTTAGAGAAAATGACACTTTTCCTGCCAATTCAGAAGGCTAGCCAGCAACATAATTAGCTGATTAATTTTGTTTCTTTGTGAAAGAAGTCATCTTTGAGATGAATTTGCTCAAACATGAGAAGTTGTATATTTGACATACACTTTTGTTCCCTTCTGTTGGAGTGCCAAGGAATCTATTTTGGTCTTGTTTCACCAGTCTGCTTTAATCACTATAAAAATCACTCAAAGGATCAACCAATGCTTCATTGACATAGGGCAAATGCCTTGAAACAGATATAGAGAATTCCAGCGGAAACACTACAAATTATATGGTTTTATCTTCCTTGTGCTGCTGTAATATTTATGATTATCAGGCTTTCAAGTAAATCAGAAAACTTTTTTTTTTTTTTAATATCAAACCACTAAATATAAAGATCTTGTTTGCTCTTATAGGAAACTAAACCTCTTGATATACTTCCATAAAGTGTCTCCTCACAGTCATAGGAGGCAGATTTTAATTAACCTTTCCAGTGCCCTTGCATTGTAGATAATTAAACCTGTACAAACCACACTAGCTTAATTCTGAACTGCAAACTTACAGTGATCAAAATGGCGAATATAACCCCCTTTTGGAGCTATCAACTGACCTTGCAATTTAACATTATAGAGCTTTTATTAAGAATACACACTTTTAAAGAAACAATGCCTTCGTACTAGGTTTTTTTAGGTGTATTCAGACAGCCATTATTTCTAGAGCAAGTTGATGGCAGTTACTGCTTCTATGCTCTGACAGGTACCTTGAAAAAAATTTGGTATAATATATATATATACATATATGTACATTCATACAAAGATATAGGAATATCTTTAGACTGTTTCCTAGATGTGAATAAGAATTCTACTGACCACCTATATCATTACAATTAGAAGTAAGCTGGAACACTTAAATCTTTATACTAAATAGCAAATCATGCCAAAAATCTGTGCTTCAGACTATGTGAACAGGAGCAAGTGTTTACTTAAGAGCCAGTGAGATTTCAAGACCAAGGCAGCAGATCCACCTGCAATTCAGGAATTATAATATGCTGATTTGAAGCCAACTCCTCTGTGCTCACATCTTCTTTCCCAACATGGTGTAAACGTGGCACCCCAAGCAATCTGGGAGTCACTCACTTATCCTTCTTATGTACATAAATGCTCATGTTCCTCTACTTGCTTTCTCTGTGCTCCATTCATTGAACACTGCAAAAACCTATTTTGTTGTAAGCAAAAGTAGCATTTCTAGGAGACTTATGTATGCAAGGTCAATGTTCGCTCCTGAATAGCTCTTATTCATCTTCATCAAAAAATGTCAGCAAGCTATATGAAAAGACAGGAACAGAAGTGTTGTAAATGAGCTAAATCCTAATTTATTGTATTCAAATTAAACATTTGAAATGTACACTACCATTAGTTTACAATTAAACTATGAAGACATAGAATAACTTACCCATTTTTAAAATTTTTTCATGCCTATCTTCCTGCTCCAAAACTTAAAGCAAAATATCTTACAAACAATATTAATTGTTTCATGACATAAATCCTCTGTTTCTATTTGTTCAGGAAGTTCTGATCTGTCTTTTTTCCCCAAATAAAAATATTTGGACCTCAGTTACAATTTAAATAAAATCTTAGTATATCAGTATATAGTCTGTATTTCATTTAATAAGGAGAATGTATAAAATGGCCAGAGCTGACTTTACTGAAGATGGATTAAAATCATGCAGAATTATACAAGGATACAGTTAGGACATGATTGTGTTAGGTTTTATTTCCATGTCAAATGGTTAACTTTGTCTCCAGGTCAAGGTGCTTTCAGTGAAAGCGTTGACGGAATCAAACTAAACTGGTAAAATACATATTTTTTTAAATTACATTTCATTTCAATCAATTTAGAAGTTCCTGGTCTTAGGTAATCTTATTTTACTTGTCAATTAAATACACACCCTCCCATATATAGAAAAAAACAAACAACCATGAAAGCCCAAAAAAACCCACCATAATATCCCAAATTCAACACTTTTCTATCCAGTGACTCATGAATCATTGAACAGTAGCCACATAAGGAATTACATGTTGTGAATTTATGCATATATTGCATCTATAGTGATACTCTGAGCTGAAGTCAGCACCAGTGACAATTTTTCTCCTCAACAGTATTCTGTAGATGGCTTATAACAATAATTGTATTAAGAGATAAAACATCTTACACTGGTGGTAGCTAAATAAAAGCCTGAGGGTGTTTCATGAATATATATCATCCACAATAAAAGCTTGGAGCATAATGGATCAGTCACTAGTAGTCGAGTCTAGAGCGGAATGGATTATTTACAATCCACAACAGAAGAGCAAAATTTTCTAAAACATCTTTTCAGCCTTACTGATGAGAAGGACTCAGTTTCATGAGATCTCATAGGAAAGCCCAGGTCTGTTCCTTGCACAGTCTAATAGACTTAGACTAAGTTTGCCTCAAAATCTGCAAACTGTACTGTTTACACATGCCATGCTGGGGGCACACCTTAATTAATGAGCAAAGATTTTCTCAATCAGCATTAGAAAATTGTAGATGTTGATATTTTTTTAATTCAGACTTCCCATGGAAGAATGTTCTAAAAAAGATCCATCAAGACTCTGAAGCATTTTCTTTATTTCCTATAATATCTATGTGGGATTATAAGGTAGGAAAAAACCTAAAGTGTTTCATTGGATTCTGATCTAGTAAAATGAGATTCTACAACCATGAATATCTGTCATATAGACCAAAGTTTCCATGCAACTGTCTTTCGTTTCTCTGCTACTGGGATATATAAAACAATTGTGTAGTCTCCCAGGCTACATTTACATTTACCTTCTGGACATTCTGCAGTGATCTGGAGGGATTGGATCCTCAGCTAGCCCATGTCAGTTACCAGGAAATACACTGAGTTTGCAGCCATGGAAGGCAGGACAAAGAACGAAGGATGGAGCCTTCAACTTGGTAATAGCACTTAGTTTTATGAAAGGTTCATTCTAAGGTCAGATCTTAAAATTGTTGTGCCAAGAACTCTCAGTAACTTTGGTTTCAAGAAGATTTATTGCTCTGCTGACGAAATACAGAATGACTATGAACAAGCTATATTAAGAAAGAAATGTAGGCAAGTCAAATGGGGAGAAAAGTCTTCTGTCTGAATACACCCTCAAATTTAGTGACCACAGGACCTAATCTGAGCTGTTCAGCAGGAAATGACTCATTTTTACCCAATGTCTCATTGAGAAAGACAGTATTACCCAATTTTTCTTGCTTGCTCTGAACAGGAGTGTGCATCTGTCTTCTTTCACCTCCAGCTCATAAAAAGGATGGGATGGACAGTTTCTATATTTGTTTTGCATTAATTTACTTCAATGGAACAAGAGTTCAGATGATCTCATTTCTCCGTTGATTAACTTATCAGCTTGGCATTTTTTCTTACGACATTTTTAATTTATGTGGTTTTGTGCATTTGTGACTATAAATAAAATTATCCTAAAATAATGCTTCTTGACTTTCAGCATGGCCATTCAGTACCCACTTCACACACTGAGAATCTCAATAAAATTTGCATTGTTATGTTTAGGGCATTGAGCTGCTAATAAATTAATTGATAATATAATAAGAACATAATTTATTTACATACACATTTTCATTATCAAATTTCCCTCATAAGTCAGTGAGTGAACTATATTTTATTTATTTTCAGCTTTTAAAGTTCCTTTTATATTTTTTATAAGTTAGGGTCCAATGAATTTTTACCTAAAGTTCTAGAGTTATCTGAATAATTTTACTTAAATATTCATTTAGCTATTTGAACTCTGAAACACATCAATACTTTTAGATATATGAGCTATTTCAAAATCTTACTGAAAAGATGCAGTCATATAGCTCCCACTTTCAAAATCCACATTTAGCAAGTTTAACAATGAGGCTTTTGGGGGAGGCTTTTTATTTTCTGCTTTGGTAAAATGACAGTCTTCTAACACAAGCACCCTGATGTTAATAGGGATCTTTCCAAACATTTCACTTTGGTTTCACCCCTTAAGACATTTATAAATAGGAAATACTACATATTGAAAAAAGTATTCTATTGTTATCAATGAAATCTTGGTAGGAGAACAAAAACCTGTTTGACACTGTGTAGAGACAAAAAAAAAAACCAAAAATAGCCCCAGACAAAAATCAGGAATTGCATCTTGAAAATGAAATAAAAAGAAATATTTTATCCTTTTTGCATGTGAAAAGAATATAATGTTACACTAAGATCCATCATAGGAACTTAGTTTTTCCACCTGTCAATATTGAATACCATTACATGCAAGAAAATAGCAAGCATAAGATATTGACATTCTTTTCTGTGTGATAATTTTTAATTCTTTACTGTGTGATTGCATGGGATGTTTTTAATACACCATAAAAGATAAAGCAGTAGTTGTAAAAATTTTGAATTGTACAAGTCTGCAAAACCTCAAATGTCTTTCGTAAGACCCTTTAGAAATCAGATGACCTATTGGATAACCTTTCCTTGAGGCTTAAACAGATGTTAGTTTTTGCAGTGTGCTGGCCAGAAAGAA
The DNA here is from genome assembly GCA_013397955.1 of Grantiella picta. NCBI lineage: Eukaryota > Metazoa > Chordata > Aves > Passeriformes > Meliphagidae > Grantiella > Grantiella picta. The sequence goes on along the minus strand of VZRM01000197.1, from coordinate 468,240 downwards.
TGTTTTATCAATCAGCTAGAAAAGCCACTGATGAGATCACGTGAGTTATGAAGCATCATAGAGCCTTGTGTGGAGCCCTTGAACACTAGTGACACTAAAAGTGCATGAATAAATAAATCAAATCAGACAGAAAATAAAATAAATCCGACAAGAGGAAATAGCATTGTTCCAACAACCAACCCTCACAACAAAGCAAGACAAGTCTTGGAAACAAATCAAAACTGACATAGGAAAAACGAAAAACAAAAACACATGGAATGAAACATTCATAAGTTTGTTTGAACACACTAGGGAGCCCTGTGAGGTTTATAATTCACTTCAGTGAGGGTAGAATTAAAACTAGAGACAGGCTTTTAGATGTATTAAGACATTTCATTTGCTGTCAGAATTTAAGCACCCTAGTAATATTAAGTGTAACTGCCCTCCTTTCCTTTCTCAGCTGCTTTTAGCAACTTAGAGGCAACATCTTTCCTGCTTTAAACATATGAGATCAGTAGATGACTATCAAAGTAGTTACCAGAAGCATTGCCTAAGTTTCTTTTACAGTCTTTTCATAAAAAAACCCGAACAATGAAAAAAACCTCACAGAAACAAAACAAAACAACAACAAACACCCAAATGGAAGCATTTGAAGAGTAGTCAAGAAACAGTAAAAGGACATACCAGAGACACAGTTAAGTCTGAATTTCCACTTCTCTGAAATATATGAGTCTAACTAAAAGTGACATATTGAGCACCTCCACCCTTCCACCCTTCAGATTTCTCTCAAAAGGTGTGCAGACACTGCAGCATAGCTGAGTCTTTTTCAAATTATTAAATTTGGGAGTGAAGGAGTGAAGATGACCCTGGAAAACAGGGGAAGAGAAGTCTTGATTTAGTGCTGATTTTTACCTACTTCTACTTGAAACAGTAGACGCAATAAATTAAGTTTATTTTGCCCAAATTGATTTTGTTTTGCCCAAGATGATAATTTGTAGCAATCTTCTTGTCTTTACCTCCACCTTTGCCATTCTTATTCTTTCTAATTTCTTCCACAATCCTACTGAGGGATGAGAGTGAGCCGGCAGCTGAAAAGAAGCTCAGCTTTTCGTCAAGGCTAACCCATCATAAATTAGTAAATACAAACCACAATTTTTATTTTTCATGGATTTAATTTCATTGCAAAGCAGGAAAAAATACATATATAATTTTATTTTATCTTCTCCCTTACTAACAACTATTTTCCCTGAGTTTATTCTGTTCTTTAGAAGACTGTGGAAAAGAGATTATTGAACTTTGCTATTTTTCCTCATTTTCATAGTACTTTTTTCAATTTAACATGTCTCATATTTAATATATTTTATTGAAATTAAATATTTACGAAACAAATTACATTGATTTCACATATGGACTAACAATTTGTTTCTCTTTGGAGTTAATGTTGTGCAATGACAGTAAATATGTTACTTTTGACCTATCCAAAAAACCCGAAGTATGCTTCACATTTTTATTCACTATTTTTATGCCTGTCACTTTGTCAATATGTTTTTTTCTAAAATATTTTAGAATTTATCAGAACAGACTTCTTGAACATTTTGAATTTAGTATCTAATAGGAATGTCATGTGTTGATTAATATACTATACACAGAATTAATTTAGTTTTTCTGTTGAGCAACATTGTCCTTTATTAGCAGTGTGCAATCAGAGCAAAAAAAATTAGTTACTTGTTCAAAGTATACAGTGTTGTCCAATATATTAATTTCAGCTCTTTTGTTTCACATTGGAGCAGAAGTATGAAAAGCTAGTGACTACAATAAACAGTTGTGGCTTGAATTAACAGATGAGTCTCTCAATAAGTACAAAATGTAAATTTGAGGGAAATTGCTAAAACATGCTGGAGTTTTCTAATCTAGATAGTGTCTCCGAGGGAGGAAATATTCTAAGTGTCCATGCATATATCATAGTCTAATAAATATTCAGCATACCTCAGTGGTCTAAAGAGTGAACAAAGGGTTTCAGTTATGTTGTAAATAGAAAATCAGTAATTCAGACAGACTTGCTTCCTAAAAATTGACTGTATGTTGTCTTTTCACTTCACCACCACAGCTAAGTTTTAAAAAGGATCTCTTTTATTAAAGGTATCTTATATATAAACACACGTATCTAGAAATGTATTATAGTCTTTTAAAAGCTGTTTCTGAAGGTGAAATGTGACACAGGATTTCCAAGAGGAAAAAAAAGTCAAACTGCGAAAAGAATAAAGTTTTATATGCGGATTCCAATATATGACCTCTTCAGACAAAAATATAAAGGGGAAGCCAGATAAGCTATGCACTACGCTAATATAGAGCTTTGTTTATGTTCATATTAAGATAAACCTAAGGTCATTTTACAGCTCTTGGAGTCAAGTTTGCTCTCATCTGTCCAGTTAAAAATACTGTTAGGGAATCTTGACACCTTCTGAATGTTCATATCAGCATATCTGGCATGATATGTCTAGGGCCCTGTAAATAACTTGACAAGAAGAAAACTCTTCGCTTCTCCATTTAAAGACATTTCTTCTCCTAAAACACCCAAAGTCTCTTTCCAAAAGTAATGAATGGTCAAGGAGGACAGTACGGCTGCTGAGAAAGATGGCTCAGCAGCTGCAGGATATAGACCCAGGAACAGAACAGGGTGAATGGGAAAATCCTGCTCTTTACTGTGGTTCTCTGACTCTGTTTTTGGGGCAGGAGCCCTGGCCCTGATCCTGTGGCTCTGCTGGACAACCAGAAAAAGTTTGTAGCGCCTGGGAGAAATTACTCCTGCCTCCATGTGTAGCTACAGTGCATGTACACAAGGCAGCAGCTGGTAGAGGACATACTGTGCTTCTTCTACCACCATGATGATGACATGAAAAGTCAAGACCTCAGACTCCTCAATAGCCTGTGCACCAGCTCTTAGACATTGATAGAACTATCTGCTGGTTCTAGACATTGGTGGAAAACACCTGCACTGTTCTGCCTCAAACACACTTCTGCCAGTTGCCAGTGCTGCATACTACACATTCCTGCAAACTCAGGCTTATGAACGTCTGCCAGGAAACTTTATCCCTTGAGATGATTTTTAGGGTGCAACTAGATGACTCAGACTCCAACCTGTACCACCTGCACAGCTTGAGAGTAGAGCTATGATGTGGCTGAAAATCCAGCACAACTCCCACCCCGGAAATGACAACTTCCTACAAAAAAAACCGAATATATGAGTATCTAAAACCACAAATCTTGTCCATAATAGTTAAAACTAAAAAAAAAAAAAAAAACCAAAAAAAACAAACCAACCAAAAAAACACCCACAATAATTCCTATATTTTATATAAAGAACAACTATTGTTACTCAGTTTCTGGAAAGAAACTTTCTTTCTACTCCCACTGTAATACACTAACTAAATCTAAACATTATTTAAATATTTTTATTAATTTTCCTAGCAGCATATACTTTGAGTAAATCTGTTGCCAGTTTCTTCTAAATATTCTGTCTCTGAGGAGTTTCTTTAGAATTTATTGAATCTAATATTAATGATGATGAAATCTTAATTTTAAATATTCATCTCTTACATAAGGCAAAGATAACGCTGAAGAAAAAACTTGTAGTTATCAATTAAGTTTGTATAACATCACACAGCAGAAGCTTTTCTTGTTAAGCTGCCTTCCCTAACATACTCACTTTAGTAATTTACACAACAACCAACTGAAAAATTATCATAAAGGGTCAACTTCCTTAAAAGCCATAGCTTCTCTTTTAAGTTTACCAAACTTCAAATATAACACTTGTTTTAAATATTTTTCTGAAAGCTGTGTAATTTCATTTTTGTTCTGGTGGAATTGTCCTTCTTGAGAGCAATGTCCTGCTGCAACCTCAAATCCAAGCCCATAATACCCAGAGAAATCCTATTACAGAAAACTTTGGTCTGAGAAATTGGTATCCCACTGCTGATGGTAAAATTACTATTGAATTAAAAGACTAAGAGAGTCTCTCTTGACCAAGAGAGAAATGACTGGGAATAAGGTTGGGTGAGTCAGCTTTGGTAGTTCCATCCATACAGTGCTGGTTGCTGTGCTGTGGAATTTTCTGCACATTTCTCTGAGGTACTAGGATTGTCTACTCTGCAATGTTTTTGATCACCTTTTAGGTCCCTGTTCTTACTATTATTATTTTTATTAGGTAAAAGTGGAAATGGATTCTTACATTCTATTTTTGTAGCCTAGTGGGTGGGTAACACCTGGGATTTAAATCTGAGTCTTTAGTTCAAAAGATTTGGGTTTGCTAACTAAACACACCGTCTGTAACTAGAGAGCTACAGCACATTACTTTCCCCTGACTATAGTTTGGATTCTTATTTCCTGAATTTGAAAGTGCTTCCCTTATAACCCTCTGGCTGACTGCAGCTTTTGAAACAAATTAGGGGGAAAAAAGTCATTTTCATTATGCCAAACTTTGCTACTGCTGTGAGACGTATTATCTGTTTAATGACACTAACTGAACTACAACTCTTTTAAAAATCATAGTAAAAATTGCATTTTTGAAGCTTGCATATTCCTACTGCTGAAATATTATCCAACTTTTCAGATGCCAGGTCTTGCAGTATGTATCAGTTAATAAAAGTCATTCATATATATCTGTTAATCTATATTAAGATAGAACCAGAAATGACAAATAAACCAAGGAAATCAATGCCAGAATTTAAAGAATAGAAACAAGGTGGAAACAAAATGAAAACAGAGATAAATATATAATTAAAAAACTCCCTCTGAATATAATTGTATTTGATGAACAGTCCAATTGTTACTATAAATATATTTCAATAATAAATAATAAATAAATTTTAAATAAATATTAAAGATTATTGTCTATATTATATTGATTTATATGTAAAGTATCCAAACAGAAATGTTCAAGAATTTCTTTCCTTTAAACAAAATTTATCATTTTCAGCTGTTGAGGAAAAAAGTACTGTTTCCTCAGTTATTCAGCTACAGCTATCTTAAGAGAGAAATCAAGGATGTCTGTTACAATTATGTAATTGTTGACATTAATAAACAGCTAAGTACAGTTGTAACATATTTCTACAAGTAGTAAACTATAATACAGAAAAGGTCATATCAAGATTTTTCTATTCTGATCAAGTAATGACATCTGATTATGTAATGAGATTACATAAACTTCATGTAATAAATAAATAGAATATACTATCAAACAAGTATATCCTAGAAATACAGATTTAAAAATCCTTTACACCTAATAGTCACAGAGGTAAATTTTTATTCACTTCTAGAAGCATATACCTCATCTACTTTTCAACAGCTTATTTTTGGAATAGTGCTTAACTTACTTAATAAAAGCTGTATAATGACATGGGTAACACCTTCCTTCAAAAGAATTGTCTTCAAAATGATTAGACTAGGAACGAAGTGAAATAAACCTGTATCACACGACTAACAGATTATGATCCTAGAGAATTAATTTTATTTTTTTCTAAATCTGTTTCCTTATTGTAAATATGTTAATAATGATTTTAGTCATATTTGAAAGGAAAACAAAATATTATCAATAAATAGACACTTAATTTAGTGTGCATGGTCATGAGATATTGCTATCATCATCTGGAGCAAGAGTAACCAATCAGACAGCTTCCTTCCTTAGCCAGAAACTAAGAGACATTCTTCACTGGTGAAAAATTATGTTGAATGTATTAGAAAATTGAATGTGCTCTGTAGTATTCCTCATTCTTTGATTGTGCTCCATTGTGCAGTTATTAAGAAATTTAATTATGACCATAATACAACTGCTGGTAAATAGATGACAGAAGGTCAGCTAGAACAAACTGGAAATTTCCAATTCAACAATTGCATAGTTAAATCAAGATTAAAAGAGAAACAAAGAAGGACTGCCGGAATAATTGGTAAATTAAAGCTTAAAAAATTACTTACAGAATAAATTTTTTTCCTGGAATTAATTAGCATATTCTTACATATAAAATATTTTGGCCTAGACATTGTGTTTTAAACTTTTGTATCAGATTAATATCTATCTTATTTTTACCCTGGGTACTGTTTTACTCTGGATGCTGCTTTGAAACCTGTGAAAAGTGCCAACAGCGCATGGAAGCAATTACAGAACTGCCTCAGCTGCTGAGGAGAATTCTGCTCTGTTTCACAGCTGAGACTTAATGTGGGATGCTAATGGCTTTAGAGAAACCAACTTGATTTATAATCCCCAATTAAATCTCATGTTATAGTAGTTAATTAAGAGAAATGCAACTGCAAAGTATTCTTGTTCTAACTTATATATCACACATAGAATAAAGAAAATAATAAATATTTTAAAAACTGTACTTTGAGTATACTTTGGATTCTCAAGTGTGAATTTAAAGTAGATGAAAGATGTGATCTTTTTTAGAGAGGGGAAACTTCCAAACGACTGCTGGAATGGCCACCTTTCCTTTTTGTCTAAGGGTATACTGCATCATTCAAGCTGCACCATTCTTGCAATGCATTGAAAAGACTAGTAAACTGTAAATTGGGAATACAAGAAAAGGAAAACTAGCATGCTTTGGAATCTCAACCGTTACAGTAAAACTGATGTCTTAACAACTCTGGGGTTTTTTGCATCTATATATAGTAGAGTTTTAAAGTGCGAAAGTACTTATTTAAATTGAATTATATGTTGTCCTGAAAATACTTGGTGAGTTTACAGGTGTATAGGTATACACCTATCGGTAATTTCACAAGATATTCAGATTGTAGGTATAAAATTCTGAAGCACACATACATTGTTGGGCCCATCCATTCTATTATAATGTTACAGATTTTTACAAAACAAACAAGCAAAACAGAGTTTTCAAATATTATTTTAAAATAAGGGTTTCAGTAAAAAGTCCAAAAGCTTCCCAGTAAACTTGCACAATTTTGGGAGCTCCCTACATCCTGAATAACAGCAGTTTTTGGTCTGGACTACATTATTATTTTGGGTATTTGTAGTGAATATTGAATATTATTGTTGAAGTTAAGGACAAAGCCATTCTCTCAAATTCAGACTATTGTCTCACTTTATACATATACACAAAAGGCAAGTATTCAGTGATAAATTGCACATTTGACTTAAATACTTGCCCTTTTAATACTATCTCTTCCTTATCACTTCAGCTCAGACTCTAACTCTGGTATCTGCAAATGAGGCTAATCTAATGATTTATGTCAAATCCTTGTCCTAAAAGAATGAAACTGCTGATGATAAAATGAAATGCTAGACAAGTTTCATGATGCATTGACAGCTTTTTCCCCATATCTTATGACATACTTTTCTCATTTTTTCTTCAAATCGCAAAAAAATTTCTTTGTAATGAAATATTTCTTTGCCACCTAATTATGAGTGTAGGTTTATTCGGTCTTCTATTTTTATTTAATTTTTTCTGACTTCACATAAGATATAATTTTACTCCAGACAATAAAACTACAATATCAAAAAAAAAAAAAAGTCAGCTCTAACTAGGTAAAACAGAACAATATACTTGATCAAAAATTAGGTCTGTTAAATGAGACTGGATTAAATACAACACACACATTTAACAATGACAGATCATGTCCAGTTTAACTGCTATATTCTTAGACAAGATAATTGATTTTTTTCACAGTAGTAAAATACTCGTGATCTAATCTTCCTAGATATCAATAAGACCTTGGTACCCTGCCACATTAATAGGAAAGCTGGAGGAGATAGAGATTTGTAAAACAAAAAAAGGAATTACTCAAAAGGAAAGATACAGTTGATAATGATGAAAGGAGACCACAATTTTATTTGTTCAGGAAGAGATTCCTCAGCAGCCTTTTCTAATATTTTATACTTTTCACCAATGATTTATAGGAAAATAAGTGTTTGAAAGCTGATAAAATTGCTGACAGACAGTAAGGAAGCAGTAGTACTTTGGATGATTGGAATAATATTGGATGATGTTTAGAACCTAATTTATGAAGTGGAATTGCATTTCTTATCCAGAAAAGTAGGTCATACACTTCGGCATCAAAATAAGTGTTTCTGACACAATATGGAACCTCTTTGTTTAGGACAGAGAAGAACTGAAGAATGTAGCTATGTGTGTAAATCATTCAGGGGACGCCTTTAGGTGACAGTGTGTCAAGGCTTGGAAAACAGCAAAGACATACTAAGAATGTATTGGGTAAGAAATCTACAATGAACAGAGGTTTGGCCTCTATCTAGCCAACTCTGCTGGTCTGTTCACAAAAGAATAGAAAATTTCTATATTCTTGGAAATCACTGAGAACTTTTTTTCCAAGAAAATCTGTAAAAATTAAGTTCCCTCCAAGAAGCACGTACATAATGTGCGATAGCTTTTAAGAGTTTCATCAGCTAGCATATAAAATTTAAATCAATGGAAATCTTTTCTTAAGAAGCATTTATGTTCCTATTGTTTTCATAGCAAAATTACTGTGTTCTGAGGCTTTGTGGAAGTAACAGTATCTATATCATATCTAAGACCTTATTAAGATTTACAATCAGGTAATACTAAGAGCAGTACGTTGTTTAGGTTTTTTTTTTCATTTTAATGATTGAATATAACACAATTATTTTTCAATGTATTGCTGCATTTTTAATAATTTTTTCTTGCAACAACCAATTTTTTTTCAGATGACCTTTAAGAAACCCTGTTTCCCTTTAGAGACTCTTTTTGCCTCCTATGGTTAAAAAGTCCCTCATTTAGCAAAACTGCAGTTCTCATGCAAAAGAAATTTCTCCTTTGATTAAATGAATAGTAATTATGTAGAAATACAAAATATATTTCATTATTACTAATTATTGGAACATCATAGAAAGTGAACTGTTCAGAACCACCACCTACTTCTATTCTTCTAGTCTTTGAACTCTGATTCCTGTTCTCTATAGCTTTTCCTATTCTTATTATAGAAAGCATTTTGATTTTCTGCACTCTATACAGTAATAAAATATTTATAATTTTGTAGGCTATTATTAGATGACATAAAACATTTCATATTTCAAATATAGATAAATATTATACATCTTACTACATTTATATGTATAAATATATTATGTTTCTATGCCTTTAAGTAACATCTTCCCTTATGACATGGGAATTTTCTTCCAGCCCTTGTCCCCACTTGCTGACTTGACTTCTGAGGTGAGCAGATGTAAAGTTGTTCTAGATAGAAGGGAACAGTTACCGAGGAGAAGAAAAATACTGCTGAAAAATACTGACAGTTTTGTCAGGGTGGTGGCCTCCCTTGGGGATGCCCTTGCCCTGACAGAGGGGCTAGCACCCCCTGCCCCTTTCCTTACAGAGCAGCCAGGTCTTGCTGCTCCTAGATCACTTACTTTGGTTGTATTTGGCTAGGAATTCTTTCCAAGCTAAAGGAATATTGGAGTGGGAAGGATTAAATAATATAACTTAAAAATTTATCATTGCCATCCAGGCGTGTGGATACAAAAGAACTGAGTACCCCAACACTTTCCTGTAAGATTATTATTTTTATTGTTATTATTGTTATTATTGTTATTATTGTTATTATTGTTATTATTGTTATTATTGTTATTATTGTTATTTTGCATGCCGTTTGATTATAACTACTAATAAGCAAACACATCCACAATGTGTAACTTAAAAGTAGTTACTGAACATGCCATAAAAAAATTTTTTCATTAAATGGCTTTTCAAAATCAACAACTATTAAATGAACAGCATTGAGTCCACTGCAGCTAATTGTGGTTAATTTCTAGGAGAGGTACAATATGCTTCTTCCAATTTATCAGCTAAAGTTATTGGGTTTTTTCTTACATTTTGTTTCATTACTTTTTTAATCGAAGTTTCATTGATCATTTCTTATTAAATGAAAAAATTTTATTATACTGGAATTTAAATGGTAGATAATAACCTATCTATTAGTTAAGTGCAAATAATCTGATCTATGCTTTTGTCATAGTTCAACTTAATTGCTAGGCTAAAGGTTTCTGCTAGCTGGAAAATTTAATTGTGAATGTTCTGCCAGCTCTCATTTGTCAGCACACGGCCTGTATTTTTCAGATCTACAAAGTGAAAGCTTGGGGTTTTTTATCTAGATTATGTTTTTTTAAATAGTTACAACTTCCTACTGTCTGGCAGGGACTTCCTTATCCTCCAAACCAAAATAATTTCCTTGTAAAGCCTGACATAACAAACTGGATTTGAATGATTAGAAGATGCGCTGCAGGAGTTAAACACTAGAAGGGCAAATACCCAATGGGCTAAATTGAAAGCTTTCACTTTCTTTTTATACCCAGTTCTCATAAGTGATAGCTACAGATGTAATTAAAACTTTTTTTTTTGTGAAATGTGACCCCCACCCAAACATAAAAATTGTGTCATATGGCCACAGGGGAATAGTATCAACCTGCCTAAGGTAAGATCAAGTCTCAAACCATCATACAGTTACTTTAAAGACTGGTTAATAAAACTGAGATGGAAAAATTATCCTTATATATAATGCTATTTAATTTTCATAAGTGTTCTAGTGTCATGATAAGTTCTTGTTGCCTGGCTCAGATTGCACTTCCTCTATATTGATGGCTGATGTTGCAAATAACCTGGGCCTGCCATGTTTCTCAGCAATGGAAATTACTGCCAGCAGACACCACAGTTATATTTGCCATGTATTCTTTATTCTTTCACGTCAAAATGAAAATCTTTTCCCCATGATCACCTTCATATCACTTTTCATGATGAGAATACCTACATTTGTTCAAACGTACTTTTAAAAGAAGTGGTCTGGAATTGCAGCTTATGATCCAATCTTCAAATTCCAGTAAATGTATGAGATGAATAGGCCTTTTTGAGGCCAAACCTATTTATCACATCACTGGTTTAATACAAAATCCTTTAGTCTTCTGGCTGATCACTTAGACTGCAAGAGGAAGTGCTGATAGAAGCAGCCTCTGGTATCAGAATAAGCTGAAACGTGATCACGAAACAAAGACATTTATATCACTATGCATGTCAGATATGAGAGAGGGGAAAAGGTGGCATAATGTGTTTCTATAAATAGTGTGGAGACTGGAATTAGAGACACTGCAATCCAATGCTCCACTGACAGAAATTATATGGGAAGCTGGAACAGACGGTAACTTTTATATAAGATAGATTAACCAAGGGAGATAAGAATGAATTTTCATAAACTTAATATTTCTCTCAAGACATGAAGGAGAACTGGAAAATATCCAGTCTGCATAAAGGAGAGATAGAAGTCAGGGAGAAGTAATGAATGAAAGAGAATGTAACTTTTATTTTGAAAAAGAGAAAAAAAAAAGTAGTATTTAAATATTCCAGGCAGAGAAAGAATAAAAAATATATTCTCTGAGTCTTTAAATAAGTCACACCCGGATTATATAAATAATGCTATATGATGCCAAAGTTGCAGATTTTATGTATTTAAGATGGCAAAATAAATCAGCCGCACCTCTGTGCTTCCTAAGATTGTTGAACAGCTCCTCTTCAAACATGTCTAAACATACGGGCAGGAGGGAGGTGATCTGAAACAAAGTGGAGAAATTTACAGGATAAAGACTCAGTGTCTTTTTGTATTGCATAATTCTACGAATTCATGTCAGGTGCCCTACATAACAAAAGCATGGGTAAGCATTCAGGCTGTGACAAATTGATATTCCTGGGGTTTTATTCCATCCAAGCTGGTTGAATGAAAAAAGGTGTGATTACATCCCCTGCTGAAAGTATCTGAAATTTGACCTAACCCTATTTCCATAGGGGTTCTAAGGAGAATAGACAAGACTAGAGTAATTTTCCATTATATTATCTTTGCAGAATTTTTTTCTTTAATTCTTAAGATATTTTCTACATATTGTGCTTCCTTCAGACAGGACCGGAAACACATTTTCAACACTGTGCTTGTAAAAACAATAGATTATGCTAGGATTGGGCTTCCAGAGTAAGTTCTAATTTTGAATAAATAAAACCACATTAATTAAGACTTTATAAAACACACCCCAAAAGCCATTTCTTGAATCAACATGTGTTTCATTTTAATGTATTTTAACAACTTGTAAAACTATTATTTTGAAAAGATATCTCAAACCAAGAAAAGGGTAGCTAAAATCTGATGAAAAACTGAAACACAATTGAATAACAGATAAAATCCTATATTCAATAATTTCCACTGAATGTAGACAAATATTAGGAAGCCTTATGTTACTCTAGCATATACAGAAATACATTTATCTAGGGGATAGGTTTAAGGCCATATCTTACATTTCCTAAGCCTCCTGTATGGTTGGGCTATATACCTACATATCCAAAGAGCTTTTAGAGACTATAGATAAAGCAAACAAATGGAAAAACAAATTTTTATTATTAATTATGCTTTTATTATAATCAAGGAAAAGCATTCATAAATTACATAGGATAGAGGAAAACACTGTTTTTTGGTGGGATGTCTATTACTGCTTTTAGACACAGCAATATTGTATTGCTGATTGTGAAGTGTTTCATCACAAGTGATAGCACTGATAGTTCTCCTAAATGGATACACAGTGGCAATATTCAATACAGAGTATGACTCTTTGTATTTGGATCTTCATGCTTTGCAAACCTCTGAAAAAAAACACTCTGCAGTGTGACAAAAATGATATTTTATTATCAATAATGCCAAAAAAAAGCTTTAAAGTCTAATCATTAAATTGACAGAATAGTAATAAGATTTAAAATATTGATGAATGTAGTTGTTTCATACTTATCTTTTTTTAATCAGTATGTCATGTTTTTATACCTGCATTCTGATACAAAGCTGGTAATTTACTTAAAAAGGAAATATGGCCTAACGTAATCACAAGGTTTTAAGATTTGAATCCCTGAAAAGCAGTGACTTTAAAAGTCCTGTAATTCATGTAATAAAAACACATTGCAACTGTGAAGGTGCTTTGCTAGTTTAAGTCTGAATTTGGAAATAGTCTATATTGAGTTCCTGAACAGGCATTAATGTATCCTACTAATTAGCTCTAAGATAAAGCAAATAAATGCTATGTATATAGTTCTTATTGTATTCTGCCTAATGAGTTCTCTTCTTAGGTCTTAGCCTACCCTGCAAGAATTGGAAGAACTGCCAGTTCTTGTAGAGAAAAGATGCTTCAGTTCTCATTAAGTGAATAGACCAGAAAAGAGCAAAACATGCATGACAGAAACAATGACATGATTCATTACTAAGGAAATGAGGGATAAATTATTGTATAATTGGAACAGAAGTCCCTGCAAAATAAAAAGTAGGTGGAGAAAATTTATTTTAAAATGCATTTAAATTCTACACAATTTAGAAGCTTTGGTTTCCACCAGTCTATTAATTTATTACAGTGCTGCTACTGTGATTACTCTTCTATGATATAGCAGTTCAATGCTTTATATGAGCCATTTTCATCCTCTGTGATTATTTCCAGAGAAAAACAGTAAAATATTCTGCTTCCAGTACTAATAATATTACCTAATTTATTTTAGTGGCACTTACATGGATTTACATCCATGTAAATGAAAGGACCATCTCATCCAAAACATGAAAACTATTCCCTTTTAATCCCGAACATCTGTAGAGGAGTGCTATCTCAAACTTGTAAGTAATTTCTCTCATCATCATAACTTACTGCTAGCTCATTTTCATGGTAACATCCAATTCAACGATGACCAGTTCTGCATTTTTACTTTCTTCTCTTGGCATTTTCATTAAATGCTTGAGACCTGCCAAACGTGTACCAAGAGATTAAGGTTTTACCTCAGAGTTTCATGGATACAAAATTGTTACAGTCTGCCCCCTGATATTAAGTTCTGTATTTCCCCCCGCCTTTTCTTCTTTATATGTCCTCCCTTCCCATATGGTCCTGGCCACTCCCTTGGGTTTTCCCTATTGGTTCCTGTACCCTAATTCCACACATGTACCGCCCCTGTGGCCAGAGATCACTGGGCCAATGTGCTGTCCCCGCCCCCCTGTCTCTACAGAAAACCCCTGACCCTCCATGATGATGTCTTTGCATGAGGTCTTTGCACATGAGGTGTGTTGGCCTCTGGGAGATCTTTGGCCTCTGGCGGACCATGAGAATAAACAACCCCAGTGGTCATCATGCATAGACCCTTCTCACCTCCTTTATTGCCGTCGCGCTGCGAACAGCAGACGAAACCAGAGCTAGCCTTCGGCTCCTCAGCCAGTGAGAGCACAGTGACCAGAAGTTTGGGGCACTGAGGCATTTACCCAGGCTGGGCAGAGACACTCTCAGGTAAGGTCTGCGGATTGCCATAACACCACATGAAAGACACCATAAACCGCAACACAAAACTGGTACTCTGGTATTTAAGTATGAAAAATTGTTTTGTCACAAATTATTTAGCTCTACGTCTCTTCCCTAGACTAAATTCTTTTGGCACTTCAAATAATTGTAAAGTAACTCCCTATTTCCATTCTTCCTTTTTCCCCCATTATTGTTTTATGTTGCCTGAATGTATTGTGCCATCTTGGAAGCTGCTAAGTTATTTTTTCATACAAATTCTCTACAAATCTGAGTAGTTTATATGAGTGGTGCTACACACCTTAGAAATATGTTACTATTGTGAAAAAAAGATTGAGTTTTTTACCTAATTTCTTCTTGCTCACAGAACCTGCTGTAGCTCTTTCTACAGACTGAAACACTTACAAGACATCAGTGTCAAAAATGTAATGAACTCAGCTAACATTCGACCTCAAATGTCACAGTAATTTACAGACAAATATATATGCCTGTTTCAGAAGTTCTTTTTTCAATCCCATCCTGGCCTTAATGACATAAGGACAATGGACAATCTTTCAAATTGCATAAAATTTCATTTATTGCAACATTATCTCCAATCTCTTAAATTTGTAAAAGAACAATCAAATCAGTATTACATAGCATATAAAGCTCTGACACCCATATCTCAGCTGTATCTGAAGTAGCCACAGTTAATTTTTATGTTGTTTCATAGACAGGTGTTTTTTTTTAGAAATGTCTGATTCATCTAAATATTTACCCTGGAGGAAAAAGGGGTTAATTTGCTCAATAAGGGTTTCTGTCTTTCCATTACCTATAAAGTAGTCTGACAGAGTCATTATCTCTCTGCAAAGTGAGACCAATGAGTCATTTGTTTACATGATACTCATCCATCAAAAATCCTGGCAAGACAAAAATGTCATTACTTGGCTTCAGTCAAACAAATATGGCAAGAGACCCAGTACTTAATAGTCCTGTCATGGTTTACATATTTCTTTCAAAAAAAGAAAGCCTTTGAAATGACTTGGTGTGAACAGGAGTGACAACTCCTTCCTTTTTCTGCTCACTCATTTGTTACGGTATTGCATTAAAGGCTAGGAACAAATTGGGATCACTTGTACGTTATGGGCAATTATCAGAGGAAGTGAAGAGGAAGCTGCCAAAAAAAACAAAGGGAGAGAACCTTGCTTAGAGTTTCTTCTCTGGTTCGGTTGCAAAAGGACTTTTAAGTCCCTTGTGAGCCGTAATTCAGTGCAATGGCATCAAGGCTCAGTCCCACGAGTCACTGACTCATCATAACAGCTTTTTGCCAGCTGGTGTCGAGTATCTGACTGTGGGAGGCTACTGGGAGACAATTTATAACTAATTTGGAAAAATTTTAGCCCCACACCTTTTCATTATGTTACTGGATAAATTTTCCTATTTCCTTGGTGTCAACGCAGAGTGAAACTTGCTGACTCAGGTTTCTAGTTTGCTGAACAGATGTATGTAGCAATGTGGTTCTTTAGGATTCCATGTGCTTTCTTTGTTTCCCTGCTCTGCATGCTATTGGTTCATTTTGAAATATGCATCCTGCTGTATTCAAAACCTATTGGTGTGTTTCCCCTGCCAATTTTCCCTTCGTCCTCCTCCTGGGACTGGCTCTAGGGGAGACAGTCCCTCCCCTTCCTTTCCCCTTATAAGCCAGTGTCGGCATCAGAGAGAGGTCTTCCATCTCTGTGCTGGCAGCCCCTGAACCTCCCCTGCCTTCCTTCCCTTCTCCTGCCCTGTAACCTTCTCCCCCTACCCCAAATAAACCTCCCTGGCAGAACAGAGATGGAGTCCAGGTTGGTTTCTTTGTCCCACTATTGTTTCCTGCTGAATTGATGTGGCTACGAGACTCACGCTATGCCGCGGGAGCATGGGGGCCACCTGCCCTGGATCTGGTGAAATTACGCGGACCAGGGACCCGGTCTGGGGGGGGTGCTGGCTAGTGCAGCCCCCCCCAGAGCCTGCCACATCAGATGTAAAACAACAACTACCTATTACTGACCACTTGTTTTGTTTCTTTGTTGGATTCAGAAAGATGAAACTCCATATTATCATCAGAGTAAAGATATATTAGTTACAGCATAGTAGCAGTGGCAGTAACAGAATTGATATGTTATAAATATTATAAATTTATATTTATTAATAGAAATATATTTATATTTATATTTATATTTATATTTATATTTATATTTATATTTATATTTATATTTATAAACAGGATTATAAATATACTGTTGGAACAGTCCAAGAAATATTTGTCAATTCCAAATTGAGACAGGGAGTGAGAAAAGATAACTGATGTTGGTGAGAAAAAACAGGAGCAGGAAGATATTCCTGAATTAACTATTCAAGTATATTCAAGTATATTGCTTTCTCCTTATCTTGAGGAGCAAAAAAAAAATAGATTCCCTCCTATCGTCTGCACCACTGTGTCCTCCCTGTATGCAGTTTACTTTATTGGTGTTGAGAGTGCATTTTCAGCTCATATTCAGCCTGCTATCTACTGTAACCCCCAGGTCCTTGTCAGCAAGGCCATTGTTCATCCAGTTAATTTTCTTTCTTTTTCTGTCTCATGCACATAGGCCTTGTTTTCTTGATCCTTATGATAACATAGCATCTTCCAAAATATATTTCTGCTCCATATCTCAGTCATCCATCTTAGCATTTAGCTATGTGTTTTTACTCTTTCCTCCCTAATATCATATTTCATCTTAATTAAAAAATCATGAACAAAATTATAGTAATTATAAAATAAATAATTTTAGTAATGGACAGTAATAGTAATTATGATCAATTTTCTGTCTACACTTTGCCACTGGTATCATACTGAAGATCTCTCCTATCCATAATAAATAGTATTAATTTTGCCTTGGTGCACCAAATGACTTAAATCTCAAAGTTTATGTCAATTCTATCTGTATTTCCTGTTTTATGCTTCATCAAACTATGAGAGAATTGGCTCCAGGTAAAATCTTTCATTCTCATATTTCTTTCCTGATGCACTACTTCTTCCATGGACTATCTCCATTCCAATAAAGAAAAAAATTTTTGTAATGTCCCAAGATAATTTTTTAAACTTTTTCCTTGGGCTAAAATCTAAATAGCCCACCAAGTTTCAAATTCTTCTATTTATTTTTTTTTTCTTATAATACTTAAAACATGTTTTAGTTTTTGGTAGTATGGATAGCAACAGAAATACTCTTCATTTGTTTTCTCTAAAGTCAATATAGGTGAGGCAATGGCTAATTAGCAGACACTATTTCATGCGGATAGTTAACTTTTTTATGGATAAGTGTAAGTTGCACCTCATAATAGCACCTGAACAATATTATTATTATCATTAATCAATTAATTAGTTTTCAACTAGCCATGAACTGTATGGGTGTGACACTCTGCAGCTGGCACTTTTTTCTCCAATTTCCACTATAGACATAGGCACTGAAACCAGCCTGTCTCAGCAACAGGCCAATGCAGAAAGGTCTTATATCAGAAGTCAGCAAAATTGCTGTTGTACATGACCCTACCTAACACTAGTTGCAGAATGCTCCCAATGGCCTCTAATAATCTAAATGTCTGAAGTACAAGCAAGTAAAATCACAAGCCAGTATTCTCCACAGAGCAGATCACACAAAAATGAAGCCTGAAGTTTGCCAAAGTAAAAAGTTTGTGATCTGACATGGCGATCCTTGGGAGACAGCTGTGACTCACAGAAAAGAAGACAGAAAAACTGTCCAGGAATCTCTGTAGATATGAAAATTCCATCTTGATCCTAAACTTGATTTTACAGCTAAGCTGACCCTCAGGACATAGTGACTAGATGCTTAAAAGACCCTTTGCAACACGCTGCAGTCCAGATAACTGTGAATTAGCTTTATTAAATGCACATGTTAGCTACAGCTAAGACCTGTAGTATGTTGCTTCCTTAACCTATTATCAGGAAAAAGTACTTCTTTGCTTTAATGCAATGGAATGTTTTCTTCATGGGTATGTGTTTTCACTCACGGTACCACCATTTCCCATTATGAATTGTCACTGTGAAGCTGCTCTCTGAGAGGTGACGATAGCTGTAGCCCATTGTTAACAGAGACTTGTCGTTTGTCAGTGTTTAACGTTGGATTTAGAAACACAAGTCAAGGATATCTCTTCTAATTATTTTTTTATCATTCTGATCATTTATACTTGTTAAGAAAGTTTATTGTAGCAGCAATAATTGTAGGGTTTTTTTAGCTGAACCTCTGAAAAGCCGGTGCCTTAGAAGAAAAGTTTATTTTACTTATAGTGAAGTTTGCAAGGAAAAAATCATTGTGAGAACCTGTGTTTGAAGTTACCAGGACTTTAAAGAACAATTTGCTCATAGTGGTAACTGGGCTCTAAGTAGGATGTTTTTAACACACTGAGGAGATTGGTTAAGTAGAGGAAAAATGTAGGGAACCAGTCAACTGTATTCCTCAGAGAAAGGCTAAACCCCTCAACTGGCGGATAGAGTAATAAAAAAGACTATAGGTCTGTTAGAAGCAGCAGGGGGGAACAGATGATGTTACAAAAGATGTGTTTTTACAAAGGAACCTGGTTTTTTATACACTGAGTGGAGATGATCTATGGGCATCTTATCATAAATACACACATTCCTACAGTATCCTATGGTCATTTATAATCAGTGAAAGAGATTCAGGCATTAATTCTGTACAGTTTCAGAATAAGTAGAAAAAAAACCCAGCTTAGATAACTCTCACCATGTCTACTCTATAGACTCCAAAAGTGTTAAATTCACTGGAAAATAATAAGTAACAATAATAATAATAATATGTTTTCATGGTCAAATTACAAGAAAAATACTTTTTTTCTATGTGAAAGAGTTCAAAGAAAGTTTGCTGATTTCAAACAAATTTTTTTTCTGTGTTTTGCTCCATGACATTGAGCTTTCATGGTTTGTTTTTAAGTAGAGAATGAATCTGTAACTAGCAGCTGATTTAGACCCAGTTTTTAAAGCCTAAAATTTGATTTCACATGGATAGTTTTGGGTTTTTAGTCTGTGTGTTGGGAGTTAACCCTGGTTATAAACTGGTATAATCTCAATTATATCCTGAAAGACAGACATTGTGTTTCTTCTGATGCATTTTAAATAGCTTAGCTACATTTTAAGTGTTCAGATGCATTAAGAGAGAAATAAAGTAAGACTATTTGTAGTGAATTTTGTAGGTAATGACTATGCTTTGGTGTAAGCTAATTTCCATGTTGGCTTGAAACATTATGACTTAAGTACTTTCATAAAAGGAAATTTGAAAGTTCATGAACTTTGCTATTGCAAATGTAGACAGAGTTTAGATGCCTTTAAAGTTAGTCCTGCCAATGAGCAGGGAATTTCAAGGCAGAATTAATTCCTTTTCAATTAAGGAATCCCAAACCTTTCAAATTTAGGACTCAAATAATATGGTGGGAGTGTGAGCTATGTCTCCTTTAGTAAAATACTACACCAGAAATGAAACCATAGTAACTCAGTTCAGACTATTTTAAAAATCATTTATTAGTGAATCAGTGGCTATGAGTTGTTCTTATATTTCTAAAAAAAAAAAAAATACTGTAGAGAGAAGAAAAAGCAGAATATATTGCAATTTTAACTAGGCAATGTAAAATTGTTGTCAAGGAAACAATAGCTGCTTGTTTGTGTAGCAATATTATGGAAGACACATGTTAACATAAATAAAAGTAAAGAGTGACATTTCTTTGCAAACAAAATTCTTACAGTAGTATAAAATACAGAATGAAAAGTAAACAGAAGGATCTGAATTTAAAAAAATGCCAGAGTCCTTCACACTTCAACTGTTTCTGTGATAGAAGTGCTTTGTGTCTGCTTTGCTCTACAAGTTCTAGGTAAATAAAACTGCAAAATTATTAAAAACTAGGATTGTGGGTTTTTTCTGATAAATTTGCTGTCTAAAAATAATCTTAAGACAAAACTTTCTTTTCCACCACCCACACCATGGCATCCTAAAACAAGGTCAGCTTTTCTCCTCACTTCCAGAAATGCAAACGTCTACAGTCTCCTTTATTGACTCACTTCCAAGCTCATAATCTTTGTTTGCCACTGAAAGAAGACAACTGTGTTTTTCTGAAACACTCATACTGTGAGCAGGTGTTGATCCTGCTGGGGAAAGAATTAAATATCATTTATGACAGTCAGGCACATGAGCTGTTTTTTACCTTATTCTGTTGAAAGAAGGCAATAACAACTTTTCTGACAGAGAAGCCAGACAACTGGTTTGATAGCCCTCAAGGAGAAACTCTTTGGATCAATCCAATATCAGAACAAGATCTCCCTGGATTTAGTGTTGTGTAAGAGTTTGTCACCCAGGGTGAGATTGCTAAACTATTCTATGTAAAGAATCTCTTGGGAAGAACTCACAGCAAAAAGTAGATGTAGTCTGGGTATGGAAAGGGGAATATAGGTATAGGAATCTAGCTGTGCATTACTGCACAGGAGTGAGTTTTAAGCAACTTCAGGTTAAGTTGGCTGTCTTCGCCTTTTGATTAATGTTCTTTGGTTGAAGGACCCAAATTTTTTTCAGCATCCAACCTTGAGGACAGAATTATTCTCAGCAGAGAGGTCTCAGGTTTGGTGCATTCTACAACTGACAGCATCACTTAGTGTTCGATACACCTTCTGTCTTGGTTTCTGCATTGTGCAGAGCTTAGATGAAAGGAAATTGACTGCTCTTTGATATGCTTAATAGACAGCTTAATACACAGTGATCCTGTTCCAATGTCAGCTCCAATTTTTTAGTTGCTCTCAGAATTTGTTGGATGCTTTGAACCTTCTGATTAAATCAATCTTAACTGTAGTAGCCAGATTATTGTGTACTATAGATAAATATATGATTGTATAAATAAACTTTACCAAATTAGGGAAGTAGCACATACATATGTCTTTTCAAATTTCCACTATAGTATTTACCAGAAACTGTTATTACAAACCTGCAGGAGAAGGTTACTCTCAGGTATGAAATGGAGTCTGCTTCTGCATTAATCTTTACATTCCTCAGGCTGTATGAATGTATCTCATAATCTTGGTAAGAGACAATATAAAACTTGTCGACTTGTTTATGGTGAAAGGTGCAGTTTCTGAGGAATAAGGTGACAGCAAATAATGTACACAGAAAGCTGATAAATTTGACCTTTCCTTTGGTAATATTCTTGAGGTGAATCTATAGTAAGATTCCTTGAATAACATTATGCTTTAAATTGATACAATAAAGCAGTTACAATGAGAAAAAAAAAATTACAAGTTTCTTGACTGTGCTGGTTTTAAAATCTCGGTCTTCTGGTTGAATAAAATAGAATTCTGCTGTGTCCTTGAAATACGAATTTCCTAATGAAATCAAGAAAAAGGATATACCAGTATGGTAATTTTGCTCCTGCTGAGAAAAACAATTTTTACCTTAGCTAAACAAGATTGATTTGGATGTTTTTAATGTAAAAATGCTCATTATAGTATGTTAATATTCATAATAGTTCTTTTAGCATAATTATGAATTGTCTTATCGTCGGCTTAATTTAGCCAATAATTGCAAGTCTGCTTTCCTGTAAAATATTGCTCTAAGTAATTGTTTTTAAAATGTGGGAACTAACAAATGGGATGTAAAATATATAGCAAAATATTTTAATGATGCATTGGATAAAATATGGCTGCATGATTAATGCACAAAAAATGCATAGCATAGATCTAAAAATAAATGTATGTGTTATACATAACTGAGCAAGGAAAATCTAATTATTTTTTCATATTTATTTTTTCAGAATTTAAGGCACTTAAATCTAAACATATGTCAACATATATATGTACATACGTACATACATATGTATGTATCTGTAACTTTGCCTGAACACAATGAACTCATTTTTTTCATTCATATATACTTGCCTTTTTTATCTTAGGACAAGTAAATGAACAACAGCAAACCTTTCTTTTGTTAGTTCTAAAAGTTGCACAGACATTATCTGGAGAGGTTTATGAGGGACTTCCTCTGTAGCAAGGCATTCCTTTGCTAAAAGCTTTACTTAGGCTATCACTTCTCTTCCAGTAATTCCCTTTAGTTTGCTCACTTTTAGCCTTATACCCTTCAGTCTGCACTTACAGCCAAAGTACTGTTACTTCTGGAAGATTGTATGTGAACTGAGGTGAAGTTTGTCTTAACACAAATGTTGCCATTTTCAGTTTAAATTTTTTGGCCAAATAAAGTACCATTTCAGTTTCAGTATACCAGTTAAGTGGTCAGTGCTTGTATAGGTCAGCACTTGTATTAAGTTTGTGTGTGTGTTTGTGAGTGTAGGTGCACTTATATATAGGATCATGAAATGGGATGTAAATATTCTTGCTCAATTGGAAAAGCTCTGGAAAACCTCATTTCCTCCTACTCCTCAGGGAATCTTGAACATTTTTTCTTTAGTTTAATTAATTTAAGAAGATGAAGCTATTCCATTCCATTATTACTACTTTAATGTTTGCTTACAATGTGTTGTATGTTTAGGACACTCTTTAGCACAAAAACTCTCTAAGGCAAAGAAGAGTATTAACAGGTCCCCTAAAAAGCCTATAATCAGTGGGTGGTCTTTAAAAACATACACCAAGGAAAGGGAATTTCAGCTTATGCTTTACAAGAAGTTGATGGTCACCATACATTCTGTATGAATTCTCATCATTTCAGAAAGCCAAATGTAGAGCTCCTGATGGCAGAGGGGAATTTACTTTGCTTCCTCTGTGGGATTTGCTATGACTGGTTTAGATAGTCTATTTCTTATTTTTGAAACTTTTATGTGGAAATTTAAAAGCTCTGAAAATATCTTTTTGCCTCAAACAACTTATGGTAATGCCTTGATTTTTTTATAATACATTTACTCACAAAATCTTTGACTGATTTTTTTTTTTTTAATTCTTCGTTATTGATTCAGTCCAATAGGGTAAATTAAATGTCTCCAAATTTTCTAAAAGATCTCTTGAATGTTGATTTTATGTTATATTTTAGTCTTTCTGCCTTGTCACAAATCACAGGCTAGGATACTGCAGTCAGTTATGAAAATAAACTAATGAAAATTTTAATAATTTTATGTAAGTACAGAAACATTTTCAAAAAATGCACAAGATTCACAATAAAATTATGAATTTATGGAATTCACTGTTTTAGGCACAAAACAAACATGTAGTTTATCTGTCTGTTTTAAAGTAGATTAAAAAGAGTAAAAGTATAGTATATATACACCTAGTCTGGCTACAGAAATATACATTCTTGTTCAATTTCTGTTTTAATACTTTTACTGGCAAGATAAGATGTATGGATGCTGCTAATAGTAATGAGCAAAATACTGCTGCTCAAATCGGTCTACGACAGTCCTCTCAGTGATAATGGGGTTCTGTAGATGGGTCTCCTGAGGCTTTTAACTATCTGACTTCACAATGATTAGTATAATGAATTTCTGAAGTCTTTAATAAGAAGAATACCCACTCAGATTTTTTTTAAGTAGGCCCATTTTATACTCTAGTTGATTTTAATTAATATTTGGCTTTCCCCCCCCCCTTTTTTTTTAATCTAAACCAAGAAATCAGCAGTGTTAGGAAAAGAATGTATAACTTATTCAAGTATATTTTTCCATGTCTTCTAACTCTGCTGTGAAAAAAATTAATACTAGAAGAGATCAGAACAAAGTTTCTCTCAAAATTCAGCCAGTTATTTGCTAGCAGAGAATATTGATATGTACTAATGGTCCCAAATCCTGAGTTTGCTACTATATGGATGAGTACTACAGGGTCTTCACCAGCAGAATATTTTAGGAAATAGCAGAATAACTCAGTAAGGAGTTAAAGATGTTTACAGTTGGAAGGTTTGCTGAAAATAATGCCTCTTTTTGAAAAAACAATCCCATGAGAACTTGCTTCACTGCTGTTTAACCACAAAATTAACGTTTTATCACATCGTTTGTAAGTGCTACAGCACTGAAGCTTTACTGCCATCTCCAATTTCCAGACAGAATATGGCTGAAAACAGTTACTACTAAAAGACACACAATGATGTCCTGAAACACATGTAATGAAAGTCCAAGCAGATTAGATGGCTAATGTTGTTGACTATATGGTGCTAAATGTGAAATATGCATTAGCTTAATTATTATGTCTACTAAGCTTTAATAGATTCATTTCAATGTTATTTATATTCTGCTTTATGTGGAAAATCAAGTGAAAATGCATTGTGTTGAACATAATAATGCATGACACTTCATTTTCACTAACAAACGTGATCCATTCTCAGTAATCTTGAAGGATTTTTAAATTATTTAGAAAAGAAACACGAAAGATACCATCCAGAATGGATATGCATATGTAGATCATGAGGCCTGTTCTTGACGAACTCAGGAAAACAGAGAAAAGTTGTTGAACATCTTGGGGGATATCTTTCTACTATTAGGTAATCTACTTCAGTACTGCTGAGAAATGGAAAGGAAAGTAAACAAGTTTGTCAGGGACATCGCATAATGTTTCATTTTACTAATCAGCATCTCCCGCCTCATGTCAGAAATAAACAGGACTGATGAACATGAAAATCATCTCTAGATTAAGAACATACAGTAACCTATAAAATTATTTGCATTGAAGAGAGGAAAAATTAGAAGCAACTATTTCATTGTATCTTTAGAACTGGAAAAAGGGGCAGTGAATGAAATTGAGGATTGCAAGCTCAAGGAAAAAGGAGCAAATTTTCGCTCATTTTTTTATGCTATCATTTCTCTCTCATAAATTAAACAGTGGTACATAAGTGTGTTTCTCTTCCTCTGTACACTGAATATATAGAGAATTCCTCAGTAGTCTCAGGAAAATAGTCTGAAATATATTTGTATATTTCAATCAGATATACTGCATTTATGTAGTTCCCTTTTTTTTTTTCCTAAGAATCTTAATGCCTTTAATAGTCTGCTTTATGCAAATAAATAGAAGTGGGGAAAATTAATCCCAGAGAGACTTTGGAGAAAAGAAATTTTAAAAGCAGCTGGGCATAATTTACCTTGTCACCCATTGTACCTTTTAGCATTGAAACAGAAAATGTCATTAAAAAATACAGACAAATTAACAGCAGAAATAAGTTACAGATATAAACTCTCTGACTTCCTTTACATGAATTCAGGAATTTAAATGATCAATCAATTAGACAATGATTGATCAAAATTCACATTGTACTCAATGGAAAGAGATAAGCATTCCCAAATCATCTTATCATGTGTATGTTGCCCTCCTTTGACTTTATCAATAGCTGAAGGAAAGCTACAAAGTATAGTTAAGTTTTCAAAATTAATTTGAATGAACCCAGATTTTAGCCTTCTTTTACAAAAACTGGTCTATTCTCTTTCAGTAAGCCTGATTACTGCCACATTTTCCTGTTCAATGGTATAAAGCAAAATAGAGTATCACTTTTTTCACTTTTTTCATCATTAAGGCAAAATGTTACACCAGTCTTTGAATTTCCAAGATACCCATATTTCAAACTGCACAGATTAGGGAAACATCACTCCAGTGTGTCATTTACTTCATAATGAGCAGGATTTTTGCCATTAGCAGGGGAAGTTATGTAAAAATGTTTCTGTCAGGCATCTTGAATATTATCTTAAGAGGATAGAACTGAGGCTGCTACAAAGTATGAGCAAATCTGATAATGGAATAGAATTTAAAATTTAGTTCCTTTTTTGAACTACTTTAGCACATTATCTACTACTTTGTTTTTTTTAAATTTTATTTTAGATAAAGGTTGTGCAAAAAAAGGGTACTATTTGGAGCTAAGTAAAACATCACGTGAGCCTTGTAAGTCTGTAAGAAACAAAAGAAATGTGTAGTCTCTCATCTCAAGCCCTTAGTGAAACCAAGTTCAATAGACTAAACAGACCCTAGAAGTACTCCATCTTTTTTTATGCAAATCAAAGAGAGAAGTCTTACTTGAATATTTTGACAAATTTGTAATCATTTAACACTTTCAATCAGAACTATACAGCAAGTAAAATAATGGTTTACACCCACTATTTAAAGAGTGGTATAAATATATATTTGTTTGCATTTCGCTGTATGCTGCTGTTTGACATGTAAATTGGTCTTTTGTTAAGAAAAAAAATCAAGAGGGGAAAAGTTGTTTAAATATAGTATTTTTTTCTGCTAATGGGATTTGTCCTTAGGTTTTCTGAAAATAATTTCACTCTTATTACCAAGCGACAATGTTATCAGCATAGCAAAATAACACACATGCACAGAACTTACGTACTTGAGTCCTTTCTTTATTGAAAATTTTTTCTATTTTTCTAGTGGCTTGGCACCGATGGCAGACTTCTCTTGCATTTCAAATCTTCAAGTGCAGAATGTTGGAGGAAACACTCACTATGCTAGTTTAAGTCTTCTTTTTTGCCTTGCTTTTGCCAGAAATATATTTGGGCTTATTTCAGCTGTAGTTTTAGAAGTATAACATATTACAATAGGAAGTGGAAAATTTTATAAAAGATGGGTCTTTCCAAATGTCATTTCTAATATGCCTCCCTCTGAGTATCTGACAGAGGTCACTTTTCAATAGAAGTCAAGTATGTCGGCTTTTGAAAGAAAATGTGCAGAGGAGATAATCTTAACAAAATAGTTATATTCTAAGGTTCACTAAATATCAGCTCTTGTCTTATATAGTTGCTTTACTAGCAGACAGTAAGAGTATAAATAAGAGAGGTAAATTTAATATTGGTAAAATTTGCACATTTTGTGATATATTGTAATTGTCCATTCATTTGAGCTGGATTCTGAGGAAAACAGTGCATGACCTTCTAAAAAATTCCTGTTCTTTACAATGAATTAAAGTAAATGAAATTAAATGAAAAAATACTGCATTATGAAAGGATGGTTCTCAAATAAATATAAAATTGAAATGATCCTACAGTTTTCAATTTGTGGAAACTAACACTGTATATAACAATATACTTCACTGAAGCAAAGTTACTGCATATTAAATCATACTGTTTCCTTAAAAAAAAGTCCCTTCATAAAGTTAGTTACTTCCAAGTAGTTGCTTAACTACTGGCTAATTAGGTTTTGGGATTATTTCAAATCCTGCTAGGAATTGTTCATATAAATTACTGAAGAAGTGACATTATCAATTATCAATTGTCTAGGCTCTTTTACTTTATTTAAGGTTTTTTCTTTTTTTTTTTATTTTAGTAATGTCTTTTTTTACAGAATTATGACTTTATAATAATATTCTCTATTGAGAAAATGATACTTGTAGAAATACTTGAGATGAATATACAAAAAAATGTTTTTTCTCTTCCTTAGTCAAGCCATACTTAGTGCTCATTGAATTGAAAACTGAAATGGCTAAGGTGATTTGTGGCTAGCACAGACTTTTCCTGTGAGAATGTTCTTGTGTTTTTATACACAAAGATCAAGTTTGGATGTTATTAAAACGGTTTCTCGAGATGTGCGCAGTTCAGGCCTGGCCAGTAGGCTCAGGGGGAGGTTTCGGACTGACCAATATGAGTGACCTTTGAAAAGCCTATATAAGTTGGAAAAATAAAAAAATAACTCTCTTTGATCCATACAACTTCTGGAGGGTCTTTTCTCTCTGCTAGCGGCTCAACAGCGACAGTGATTCATGTACTTAATAACCAAATAGAAGCTCTCCAGCAGAACCCTTTTATGTTTAAAAAAAAACCATGTTTTTGTGAACGTGTGATATATTTTTAAGGTACTTTCATGAATTTTTTTAATGCTAACAAACATGTGATGTCTAACACTACTTGTATTCTAATACCTTTTCTTGTATTTCAACTCTTCACCTCATATCTAATCAACCTGGACAATCCGTACATAAGTTTACAGAAGTTCATATCAGAATCTTCAGGTTTTGGGTTTTTTTCAGATCACTCTTAATTCACAAAAAAATTTGGAATCCCTCTTCTGACTTTTCAAAAATAAAAAAAAAAATAAAATAAAAGGAGGACCCAATAAAATGGACAAGTTACAGGCCCAGTGACATCTGAGGTCCCCTACAGTGTTTGAGATATCTGAGTGAAGATCTAACTGATATGAAACAAAATATAGGAGACTGGTGATGCCTTGGGGAGGCAGCTGGACGACAGATGGGAGACTTAGGCATCTAATGGCATTAAATCAAGTCCATTCAGTTATACTGTAAATAAACACTTGGTACATGTAGAAAATGTGTCAGTAACTTCACTGTAATAGCCCTGAAATTTGTAAGGAAAATTCAAGAGGTTTTTTAGGTACAAAGTGCTCTCAGTTCCCTCTCAGTACAGCTGTAGTAAATTAAGATCTCATCACATCACTACTTACAATTTTTTCAAACATAAATGCCATTTCAGTGCATGCAGTGTATCCTTCATATATGTGATCATGGTACTGATGTGCTTATTTATGTAAAATAACTTCCATGAGTAGGAGTTGTTCTATTCCATGGATAAACCAGGTATATTATTATGCTGAATGACCACCTAACAATTAAATAGAACCAGAATAATACTAAGTTGATTCTTGCTTTTTTTCTGAGGATCTATCTGGTTTCTGATGTATACAAAAGTTCTTTATTATATGCTGGAAAAAGAAAATATTCTAGGAACTCAAAGTGTAAATGGAAGAAATTGCCTGTACTTCCATTAAAGCACTGAAAAAAAAAGTACTGCCAGAAAGATGTCAGTGGAACTGTGAAGACTTTCGAATAAGTTGTGAAAAGAATCTGTATTATGAAAGTAAAGAATTCCTACTGTGACGGTATTTTGTGTGGTAAATCTCATGGAATGGACATATTGTTGAGTAAGTAGTATATCATCAGGACCAGGTAGTAGTCATATACTGAAAGAATGAAGGAAATACTTAAAGCAAACCATAGTTAAACAGAAATGTGATCTCTTATATAAGTTACTACCCCTTTCATAGTGTATTATTACTCACATGATGTTTTTTGGAAAAAGTTCACTTTTTATTTGCAGTTTTCTTAAAACATAAGGGATTAGCAGCCTTCTTACATGTGTAATAAGAACTGTCAGTACCCGTGAGACACATTCAACAACCTTCACTTTATCTCCACAGTTTTAAACAAAATAAAAATCTTAAACCCTAGCATAATTTTCATCCCAGTTCCCTCCATTCTTAGAACTTTTACCACAAATACTCTTTATGTCTACTTCTATTCTCTACTATCTGCTATGTCCGCTGCTATTCTCTAATCAGTGTTTTTAAGCAGGCCTTTTCTTATTGGATGGATAAGAATAGATGAACATCAACAACATTATCAACCAAAAATCCTACCAGAGTAGAAAAACACTAGGAAAGTGGTATTACTTACATTTTCCTTTTGTAAGGATTTTCATGAGACTGTAATGTGACATTATTCCCTTTCAAGGCAACTAAGAATGAAATATTCTGGATCATTAAATACAGCTGTAAGATATATATCCAAGGAATGGACACACAGTTCAAGATTTTGGACCCATGAAGATCATGACAGATAACTTGTCATGCATTGTCATACATATTATTCTGTTAAACTGATAAAATATTATTTTAGTCAGAGTTACAGATAACATGACAAAACAATTCTAAATTTTTACAGATAAAGAACAATAATTAAAATAGGACTGTGCGAACAAATCTCCATTGAACCAAGACTGGTGTTTCAATACAGTCCTACCTTTTATTTCAGTTGACATCGTTGCAGGATTTCCATTAGGCATTTTTCTTTCCTGAAATTGCTTGAGTAAGTTATTTCTATTTTAAATCTGTAAGAAATATGCTGATTTTTAACACTTTTGCTGCTTAGCACTAAGTGGTTTTGATTTTTGAAAGTGAAATTTGGCAAGTGAGTCATACATATGTCTTGACTGCTTGCAAATTGACATTGAAAGAAGGATGTTATGCCTTCAGAGAAAGTAAAAAGTTTCTGACAATGTTTTGAGGATTTTTTTCAGAAAGGTCTATATTGTGACTTCTGCTCCTCGGCCGGGCAGCGCGCCCTGAAGCCACAGGGAAGTGGGCGAGCTGTCACATCAACCAGGTGCCGGCCGGGTGCTTCAGCGAAGCTCACATGGGAGGAAGAAGCGTCCTTTGGTGACGGTGGCTAGCGAGAACCAAGGCAGCAATGAGGAAACGCAGACTCTTGAGTTGCAGATCCACGGATTTATTTGGGTAGGCAAGAGGACAGCAAAGGCAGAAGAGGCCGGGGAGGGATGAGGAGGATGGAAAAGGGCAGGATCTAGAGCTCAAGAGCCCTGAGCACCGCTGTACAAAAGGTTAAAAGGGGCCGCTATAAGGGAGGAGTTTATGTCAGGGGACCAATGGGAACGTGACGAGACCATGATGGGCAGAGGGTACAAGCAATGGGAGCATGAAGTGGGAAGGTACAAAATTTTGAAATCCAATGAGGGAGCCCGGCTGAGGAGGACAAAGGCGAAACTTCTAGAATGATGAGTAAATAAGGAACAGGGGAGGGGAGATGAGCAGGGCCAATAGAGTCGTGGCTGGGTGCATGTTACGGATGCCAGCCACAATGTGCCCTGGGTGTGTGTCACCTCGTCACTCTAACAAAGGCATCTCTTCACACCCAGGACTCCTCCTCGGTGGTGCTTTCGTGGTGCGGCTGGTCGTCCTTGCTCATCTGAGCCAGGGCCACTGCTACACTATATTACCTCCATTTTGGTTAGGAAAAATGCTGATTAGTGTCCCTCTGCATATCATCTGATCATTCCAATGAGGTAAAGAAGACCTTCTGATACCAAATAAGTGTTCATTCTTCCAAAAATGCTGCCATTGTTGGTGTTGAGTTAAACTTTCAGAGAGATACAGATACAGATATAAAAACCAAAGAATTCTTCCTGAATGCTGTGCAACTGAAAGGGTACACTCTTTCATCTGGCAGATATATCATGTGCCAGAACAGTAGAGTCTGCCAATTTGTAGAGTCTGCTTATATTCAAAATATGTAATATACACCTAAATAGTTTTACGTTCCCATTTTTACGACAACCTGATTCCAATATTCATTTTACATTAAAAGACTACACATAGTTCCTAGGAATATTTTTGAAAAGAAAATATTTTGCACTCTTAAGAAGCACAAAAAATTTTGTCCAACAGAGAATATTGAGGATAACTTGGTTGGCCACCTCATAGAATCACTGGAATCCTGTCTGCAATGTTCATAGTTTCTCATTAGTATGTGCTCTAAAGAGTTGTAGGGACACTGGTTTCTTGGTGTAACTGAGAAGATGGATATATAATTTTCCACAGAGCATTCAACTATTCATGATTTTGATTTGGAAGCACAATGGAATTCAAGAGAGGCAAGTTTAGGGAGAAGTCCAATGTCATAATCCTTCATGGAACAGAATTCCTATGACTATTTGTCGATATATTCCAGTGGAAACTATGCATTTCACTTTCTCAGTATCTCTAAAAAGCTACTCAGAATGTCTCTTCTCCTTGCAGAATCTGTTATGCATATGAAGTCATCAATATTCCTAAACCTTTCAAAAATCATAGATAACGGTAATGAGCACCACAGATAAATCCTGTGAGAACATGAGTATTTGGCTGTTCAGAACACAGGTAGAATAACATGGGCTAAGCAAAGGAAACAAAACAAAAATATTGAATAGATACTTATGAGAAAAATCCAACATCTTTTGTATCGGCTAATCCCATGGTCCAATAGGGAAAAATGCTGATAATTAATAGTCTAGTTAACAATGAGCCAATATAGATGGTCACATGAACACCTTAAATGAGGGGGTGTTATCCCAGGTCTGCTGTTGCAATGAAACAATAAGGCACTAGCTTCTCCAAGTGGTTTAATTGAAACCTTGGAAATAGATCACAGAATCTCAAATTTCTCTCTAGATTTTCTGAGGCTAAGAACTACACATATTTTGCAGCTGATTCATAGGAAAAACAAAGTTTTTACCTTCAGCTGAAAAAAGGCACCTTGATAACACATTCTGAGAGTCTACTGAAAAATACCAAGAAAATGAAACATTATTTTTCATTTAAGTGTTTATTCAAGACAGCAACTCACAGCATACCCAATTATAAGTTAGCAGTTTAAAATTCTAGAAATCTATCTTTGTATAGATTAATCAGAGTCTGGATAACCAGACCAGGTGGTTTGTTGATCAACAATCAAAGAAAATCTCATGCCAAACCTCCAAACCTGACTAGATAGGGAATAAAACCTCTCATTCAGCCTAATACATTTCTTAATATATTTTTCCTACCAACTCAAATAAAAGTCATTATTCTCTTTATTTTCAAGGTGAGAAAAAGAAGCATCATAAGAAATGTTTCTTCAGTCACAAAAGAAGTTTTTGCATGTCTTGTCCTTGTTGACTATGGTCATCTTTAATCTGACTAGAATTTGCAACACCAGCCAAGTTTCACTCCCTACACAATGCATGAGAAGAATTTAGTTCCTCTTGAACCACATTCACAAGCCCAGCACGATGGTGACCTAAACCAGGAAATAATGAAAACCTAAGGACAGGAAGAATGAAAACAGGTTATTTAAAGAAAAGCAGAAAATTGTTGTCTCTGTGGTTTGACCATTGGGCCATGAGGTTAAAAGTAAGGTGGTCCTGACTTCTAGTCTTTGTTTCTAGAATTAGCCATGGGGTTAACACTGAGTAGTGAGTTCATACAAAGTAAAAAACTTTGGAAAGAAATGGAGTCTTTGAGTCTGTTCCAGAGTCTCTAGAAGGCATGATTATATGAGGTTAGAATTTTTCAATAAACTTCAGTTTTGTAGGGGTTGTTCCAACAATCAGTAATATAGGTCCAGCATATATTATATGCCCCTGTTCTCTGACTTTATTTTTACCAAGTTATTAAAAGCTTTTAATGATGGACATAATTTACTGCTGCAAACTTTAGAGAGCGTGAAGAAATGCTGCAGTAACATTGTCTTCCTTTGATGTTACACTATTTGCCTCCACTTCACTTGATGAATACCATGACTGAGAAAAAAACTCTATTTTCCTTCTCTGTAAGAAGATCGATTCTAAGAGATTTAACTCAAAACATAAATGTTCACCATGTAGACTCCAAAAGTTAGAAATAACACAAGGGGATATATAATTTTCATGCTCTATGGAATAAGCAATCTTGCTGAAGTAAAAAATTTTAACACTTCTGAGAACCATTTTAATAAATCACTCCTTTTTGTGGTAAATGACAATATCTAAATGTTTCACATCTGCATAAGAAGTTAATACATTCTGGGGGGGAAAAACACAAGACTGAAAACCCAATAAAAATGGTGTCACTTGGTGTATAAGCCCTGTTTTAAGAGTCAGATATTTTAAAAGATATACTCCCTCTATGCAATTCCACAAAAAATTATTAACTAGGCAAATGCAAAACATTTTCAGCACTTTCGGTTTTTCTGCATCTCTTTTAGATACCCAAACACAATAAGAATCTCAGCCTTCAGATTTTTTACACAATACTTTTTTTCTCTTTTAAAGAGGATAAATCAATCATCAAAAAGTGAAGCCCTGCAAAAGTAAACCTTCTTGTTTTCCTTCTGTAGGGAATGTTTCATAAACATGGAGACTGAATAATGTCTTGTCAAGACAGGACTGTGTGACATGAATATTATAAGGAACACATATCATTATGCAAAGTTGTTCCCTTGTTGCCTTCAAATGGCCACTTGTACCCCTTTTCACATCACATAAAAGAATGTAAAAAGCGACACTGTGAACATACTTCATAGGTGAATTTATCCTTATATGCTGTGATTTCGCTGTTCTAATTTCCCTGTGGAAATAGGAGAACTGCAAACAAAACAATGTGCATGTAGGTTTTTTTGTTTCCTCCAAGCAGAAAATTTCTTATTAATTGCTACTCATGATGTTATTTTGCATAATTTGTATTCTGGAAAATCTGGGAGTGGAAGAAATTATTAGAGGGGACCTCTGTTTTCATACTGAATGGCAGTGCCAGAACAGATTCCAGGCACAAAATAAAATAACAGTCAAATGGTGTTTGCAACTTTCATTAGAGACATCCAGGAGAGAGTGTGATATTGTGCTCATACTTCCCTTAAGTAAGCAGATTAACTTATTAACTTAACTCTTGGTTCATGAATGAACACTTTCTCATAATTAATTAAAAAAAAGGAGATTTTTTTAGTGTTCTTTTTGTGGTTTGTATAATTAGGAGTTACAGAATCTTAACACTCAATATGTAATGAAGGGAGATACTGTATAGGGGGCAGGGAATAAAACCCACAACACCAAAGTAATTCACTCATATATGTAGAACAAATATTAATGAGACAGAAGCAGATACTGATAATTTTGCTTAATAATATCTGTTTCAGTTATCTATATGCTGTTCTGTTGTGTTTCTTATGGTGGTAATTGCAAGTCTTATCAATATTTTCCAAGACTTCTTAAAGAAATAAAAAAATAGACTATATTATAATAAATTATTTCAAGTTTAAATATACTGTGATGTTTATTTGTTTATTGTGTTTTTTATCCAAAATATCTTAAAAATTAGGTGAATTTTATTTAGACATATATATACATATACATACACACACACACACACATATATATATTCACATATATATATAAGGTGTCTGGAGAAGACGAAATTTTTATTTATTACATAGCTTGAGAAGAAAAAGGCAGTAGAAAAGAAGTCATGGGATGCATTACTTCAGACAAGATCCCTGATTTAAGATATTGACAACAAAAATCAAGTAGCCTTGGGGACATTTTAGGAAAACATTATGTAATGGTAGGTTTTATACTGCTGGACAAGTTAGAATTTTGGAAGTAACCCTTACATTTTGCTATGAAACCTTCTCACCTGAAAATATCCAACAGTTAGAAGCATTGGCACTTGGTACATCTGCAGAGTGTAAGCATCCTATCATCAATTCAGCGTAATTCAGGTGCATTCAGAATTTTACAAATGTCACTGATTTTTGAATATATAATGTGCAGATCTTTTTAAAAATGTGACTCAAGAAGGTCCATAAAGAAGATATAGCCATATATTTATCAAATAAAAATAGAAGTACAGCTGAAAAAGAAAACACTTTAAAGCTCATGCAGATTACTTCTCTTCTGCTCTCATGTTTTATTCATTTAAAGCACAGTCACATATAAATGACAGCATGGCTAACTTAATTTAATCTCTGATTGTGGAATTAGCTGCATTTTGTGGACAAGATTTTAGAGATAAAACAGGCTATGGTGCTGTGCCAAAGCAAAGTGTCTGATGTCTTTTATTTAGAAGAGACAGAAATAAGCCCCACTCCCCATTTGGACCATGAAAATTATTAAGGTTCTTTACTTGTTGTTAAAACGAGCAGATTCCTCCATCACTACAGAATGCAATGTTCTAAAAGCAGTACCCATCCCTCACATGGGCTTACACAGGACTACAGAATGCTTCAAGAAAAAAGGAAACTCTGTGGAAATGGAAATGAAAGAGTTTCTTTCCATCTTCCTGGTGTGTTTCCAAGCTGAAGAGGAGAAAACATTAAACTGACCATTTGAACTCAGATAAGCACTATTCAGTAGCATCTTCACTAAAGTAAGAAAACTGCACAGTTTTTTACAGCACTGTATGTTGGAAGACCAGTAGAAATAAGCTTAGAAAATAGTAAGTGCTTGTTTTCCCTTTGCTGGCATTTTAAAAACATCTCTTAAACAAGATTTAAAAATCTCTCTCTGGAAAAAACTACCCTGTGGGCTGTGCTGCCTTCAATGTCAGAAAACCCTATCTTGCTTTAAGACAGCGAAAGTGCAACTTAAGCAAAACCGTCTTAAAGCTAGGCAAATTTTTTGCTTTCTCCCACATGAAATTTGAAAGAAAAATTGTTGAACAGACATCTGGTATGCCGTCCATAAGGATATGCAAATTTAATTTGAAAAAAAGCCTTCTCTTATGCTACATATACTTGCCAATATCCAGTGTTATTAACATATCAGAAGGATTTAAAAGAAAAACTCATTTTCATTTTTTCCCCACTATTTCTGTTGCTTTTGCCTATGGTATTCTCTACATGCACTTTTCATGTGAAACTATAAGAGGTTTCAGAAAATTGATACAGCTTGCGAATTCATTGCTTATAGAATATAAAGTCTATTGTATTTCTTGAACATGAAGACAATTCCTAAAATTAAATCTGTTATTCATGCTGTCATAGGTAACATTGCAAGACTTAAAAAGGTAGGCAAATAAAAGGAATTCAGATCTCAGAGAATTTCAGCTGAAATCTCTTAAGATGGATGCTCAGATAGATTCTGCATTTTAATTTGCCATGTTCCTGAAATCTGATGAAAGAACAAGAAGATACAAATTATATATATACACATATATGCACACGACCTAATTTTAAGACTCTGTAGCAGAAATAGGTAGAATATATATCAGAACCTAAAAAGAAAGCCGTCTGAAGTTTCTACTTGTTCGGTTTGATGTTTATTTCTTTTATTTCTTTGTTTTAAACATGGACTATTACAAAACCAAAATAGGGCAAATCAGAGTGCATGCAAATGTGCACCTAACTTGGAGTTAAACAGTCTTCTATCTATTGGGAGACATTCTACAGAGGATGAAAATAACTACTTTTAACCCATTTCCCTAGAGAGATGAAGCTGCTGCTGTCATCCTGCCTGCAATCTGCCTGCCGTTATCTGTAGTATCCATTAGCAAACTTGACTAAAGGAAGGCTCTATGGTTACTGTAGCAATGTGATTTTCAGATCTCCATGTGGCTTCCTTTGTTTCCCTGCTCTGTGTGCTATTGGTTCATTTTGAAATATGCATCCTGCTGTACCTGAAAACCTATTGGTGTGTACCCTTTGCCAATTTTCCCTTCCTCCTCCTGGGACTGGTTCAGAGAGAGCCAGCCCCGCCTCCTTCCTTCCTTCCCTTTACGAGCCGATGTCTGGATCAGCTTGAGGTCTTCATCTCTGAGTTGCTAGCCCCTGTTACCATCCCTCACTTTCCTCCCCCCTCCTTCCCCTGCAACCCTTTTTCCTTATTCCAAATAAACCTCCCTGGCAGAAGAGAGATGGATTCCAGTTCGTTTCTTCATCTTCCCCTGTTTCCTGCTGAATTTCTGTGGCTACGAGACTCACGCCACGCTGAGCAGACCCCGTGGGCTGCCCGCCACGAACCCAGTGGAGATCCGCTGACCAGGGACCTCACTCCAGGGGAGAGCCAGCTCGTGCAGCCCTCCTGGAGCCTGCTACATCAGGTTACGCTCTTTGTAAAAATGAGAAAGGAGTTAAAAATGAGAAAGAGTGAACGTGAGTGCACATAAAATGACTGATCAAGTGAAAAGCTTCAGAATGAGGTCATGTGTTCTTAGAAATCAGAGAATCCAAAGAGGAAAAAGGCTTCACAAATGGGGAATAAGTTCAGTAGACCTCTGCACAGTACTAAAGAACAAAATCAGACAATGGCAGAGCCAGAATTAGACTTCATTGGGTTGAAAGCTTAAGAAGTTTTAGTTCTTATGAATACAAATTTTGAAAGTCAATGTTAACTTCTTACCAACTAGAGTAGTGAAGATACCCCTAGAAAAGATTTTGACATTGATAAAAATAATTACTTATTAAAAATGTTTAATATATTTATCATTTTAGCACTCCTTTACAGAAAATTACCTTCAATTTGGAAAATCCAGAATTACAAGAGCAGAGTGTGGAATTTAATACCGGGTTTTTGCTTGTTTTCTTTTTTTTCACCCTGATTTTAGAATGTGATCAGTGATGGAGTTGTTCTGAAATTACTAATCAACTTTTATTTGAATTACCCTTCTTTCTTCCTCCTATATTCACACTCAACAGAAAAAAATAATGTGAGAGTCAGTTTTTCCCTAATTCACCCTCATGCTAGCAAGGTAATGACCACCTGTATAGTGACAGTTTTGCTGACTTTACAAGCATGCCATTTCTTAAAAACCTGCAAACTCTGTTAGGACTAAAACTTTGTAGAGGTTTTCAAACAGACAGTTGTGACTAAAAAATACATGCACCCAAATTAGATTTGCTGTTCATCATGAGGTCTTCAAAGACAGCTACTTGTTTTTCCTGATTCTACAAAAGAATTAATCATTTCCCATTCTAGTTCATTTTGGAGCTGGGCTTGGTGATGGCACAAATGCTGTTCATACTTAGTGTGAGAGGAAAACAAGTAAGAGAAAGATGCTGGAGGTTGTATTGCTTAAATCAAAGGATGCTAAATTCTACTGGGAGCAGATCTACCATTCCCAAGGGAAGAGCTGCCCTGGATATTATGAATTTGTAGATCTAGTTTTAAGATGTTGAAGAAGGCAAATTTATTTTAGTCTTTCTGATTTAAACATCCAGCTCTTATATCTGACCCAAGTAATTCCCCTTTGTGGACAAATAACAGGAAATGTACAAACTAATGTCCATGGTAACATTTAGCTGTTAAAAAAAGCTTATTACTAAGCAATTCTTCTCTCTAGGCAATCAAAGTTTAGCATGTTATGATTTCTGATGTTTTCCTGTGTCTCATTTTGCCCCAGTTAAAATATAACAAGGCTTTTGTTTCTTATTCGTTGTCTCAAGGATTAGTTTTTATGCCTTTTCCATTTTTCTTAAATATTTTTTCTATATTAATGATTTGTACTCTTAATATGGAATTTTTTATCTATGCAAAATACCTTTACTTTGTTTCATGAGTAAGTAAAAGGGAGAAATTCCTCTGTTATCTCATGTTTGAACTCAATGGTATCTATTAAATAGGAACAAGGAAAAAGGGGAAAAAAAAAGAAAAAGCTACTGCACTGGCTCATCTACTGTTCATCTGTTTAGACTGACAATTTTATGCTACTGCACCTCAAATTGGATGTGCATATTATGTTCACTGCTTACTTCCCCTAGAAATTACCTGGTGAAATTTCAGAATCTGCAGATTGTGGTTTCCAACAATGACTGAGGCTAAGTATGTCGAATTTGTCACTATATATAAACCATAAACATGAAAGAAAAAGCAAACTAAGGCAAAACTTTGAACACAGATAAACAAACTTGTTTTATTTTGAATTTGAGAACAGATGCTTTTACATATCTTCCAGGAAAACTGCTGATATCATACCATTAGTATTGAAAGGCCTAGTTTAATCAATCTTAAGATATTTAGAAATAAAATATTACTTCAAAGTGTCTGTTCTAGTCACTTAAGAGTTACTTGAAAGATGTTTTCATAGGATAATTTTTGTTCACTCTAGAATAGGAAACCAAGGTTAAATAAGTTACCCCCTTGGAAATGCTTTCGTATTAAGACCATTTGAGGTCACTATTTCAGATGTAAACACTCAGCCTTTGGACATCTAATGTTAAACTAGATTATTTGCTTCCTTAGACTACAAGGAGAGAATAAAAAATGCCAGAAGATTATTGCAGTATAGCATTTAAAAATTCAGTGATAAATAATCTTAATACACATTATTTTATGCTACTTAACTTCAGCAAAGTTTATAGCAAGCTCATTTATGTGTTGCTCAGTATACTCACTCAGACTTACTGTGATGTCCTGATCTTACAGGGAGAGGATAAATCCTTCAGATAGTGTGATTCCAGTAGCTAGGGATTTATAGTTTCACCAGTTGGAAGACAAAAAATTATAGATCACAGAATTTTATTCACTGCAGGTGACCACAAGGTATTTGTTGTTAAACTGAAAAATGCCACAAAAATGAGTGTGTTCCACAGCCCTGAAAATTATAGCTATTGTTTACTCATAGACATATTAAATCATAAAATTATGAAAAATATCCAACTGAAATGTAGGTAATTGGTATTATATGGCCGTTCTCTGTGTCTCCATTCTATTTTAAATTTTCAAGTATTGCAATGGTTGCAAATGAAGACAAATTTTATAATTATACAATTCCAGATTCCATATTTCTGTGGTTTTTTGAGTTTCATTTGCCTAGAAAATTTAATACTATAGAACCTTTGCATTTTCTTCATGTGAGTTATTTGCTTCAGTGTATTGAGACTTGTATCTTAGAAGAAACCAAATTGGACTGTGAAAATCCTTATTTCCACTGGGATTTTTATTTTTAGAATTTTTTTGCTTTCCCTCCATCTGCCTTTAAGCAATTTTTTGTGCTTCAAGCATGAACAAGCAATATTAATCCAATTCCTAGTTTCTGTGAGACACATTAAGTTAGATCAAATGCACCTCAGATCACCTCTTTAGGAACTATGCATTTTTTTAACTATTTCATCGTCTCACTGCCATCAAATCTTTGCAAAACTCAGACCTACACCCTAAGAAAAAATATGAATCTGTGTAAAGTGGATGTGAAGATGAGAAGGAAAAACAGACAAGTAAGCACCATATTGCTTTTCGATAAAGGAAGGATTCTACTCTGATTTCCAAACTAGAAACCAGTCAAACCCATCACATTTTAGTATTATAATTCAGTCAGCATTCAATTTACTCGCCAGGTAAGGTACAACAGCAGTACAGTTAGTACTTTCTTTCAAAAAACACTTCAAAGAGTGTGAAGAAAAAAAGCAAACAATCAGGTTCTTCTTTTCCCTTTCCTAGGTTCCAGTCAGTTGTAGCAGAAAGAAATGGGAGTGTTGGCCTTCTCCACCCCATTCATAGGGCAAGGTATTATCTTCTGTACTCAGGAGGAGAATCAAGGTTGACCAAAGCACTTCTCACTTTACCTTGCTTTTGTTAACTGAGATTCACATTCCCTTTATGATCTAATGTTGTTCCTTTGATAGTTTGAATCAGTTTTTACTTACAGGTAGTAAAAATTATGTAGAAATAGCTTCAGACACTCTATTCAAAATGAAAGTAACCCTTCAACAGATTTGCATTTCTTACCTGTTACTAATTAATATTTATAGTTGTATATTTATATATATATATATGCTCTCTCTATATATGTATTCTCTCTCTCTGTCCCTGTGACTCTCTCTCTCCATATATAAAACTTATGCTACATATACATATATGCTGTTTTAGACATAAATTCAAACCAGGAGGGACTGGTAGGTAGGTCACTACAACAGAGCAGTTGTTCTGGTACTGTGCTGTTTGGCACATTTGCTACATTCTTGCTATTAAGTTAGATAGTCTTTCTTATTTCCTTCTTTAATTCACTAGTGTGTTATCAGGTTTCACACATACTTGGGAGAAAAAAACCAAACAAACCCGCAACAATATCTAATTGGAAAAAGCCCAAAATCCAGTATTGGGCTGTCATCTGGGTATACCTTTCCATATGCAGAGATTCTCTTTCCTTTCTCTCCTAGAAAAATAATGTGGAGAAGAGTACCCTTCTAAAATGAATTGTACTGGGTTTTTTGTTTGTTTGTTTGTTCTTTTACTTACCAGTTCCCCTAAGGACAATTTCATGTCTTTCCATCCCCATTCCATGACTCTTCCTGCAGAAAGTTGCAATACAGCATAAAAATTAGGAATCCTTATTTGTCGATCAAAGAGCTTTTCTGCTGATATTCCTACACTGAGACATCAAGTAATTTTATTGAATTATAAAAAAATTATTATGATATTAAACTCTTAAAAGAGGTAATTTGTTTAGCATATAGAAAACAGAGCTTCTCATGTATCAGAAACAGAGTGCCCAATAGGACCAGGGCAGGGATTGTCCTCCTGTGCTCGGCACTGGTGAGGTCACACCTTGAATCTGTGTTCAGTTCTGGGCCCCTAACTACAGGAAAGACATTGAGGCACTGGAGTGTGTCCAGAGGACAATGAAATTGGTGAAAATACTAGAGAACAAGCCCTGTGAGGACCTACTGAGGTAACTAGGGTTGTTTAACATGAAGAAAAGGAGGCTCGGGAGGACCTTATTGCTCTCTACAACCACCTGAAAGGAGGTTGTAGTAAGGCATGGGTTGGTCTCTTCTTCTGAGTAATGAACAATAAAATGTATTTCTGAAATGAGCTAACATGCTAATGTGAATGCAGTTGACGTCACCCAAACCGTGGTTTGAGGTAAATGGTTCATTCAGGACCACTAGACACAAAAAGTGGAATTCCATTTTAAAGCAACTTCAATTATGAGCTGAAGAATCCATGGGGGAATTAACATGCCAACTTTCCACCTGACTTTCATAGCTTCAATTTGAGAAGTGTACCAAATACTGGTTGAATGGTTTTATTATAAGAAATTAGAAAAATACATGACATAGGGCTAATAATACCTATTCAGAAATTATGGTATTTTTTCTCCATATCATTGTAAGTTTAATGTTAACAATCCGGTGTTAAATTCTAAGCATACAAATGATTAGTTGGTATATAAAAGACAAGGAAGAAGGAAATGATTTAAACTTCTGAGAATGGAATTGGTTTCTGAGTTTATGATATTGTGATATCTTGTCAAGCCACAAAATAACAATTTTTGATAATGTGAATCAAGATCTTTTAAAAATCTTTGAATGTATACCTCAGAGAAGGAATGAAAACTCACCAGTGGGTAACTTACTGGAGTTCTGAAGAATAGATAGGGATTAAGTTCCAAATTTTTTTATATCTAGTTGTATTATTCATTAACAAAGCATTTCAGCTACCTATATTTCCCTCCATGTGGTTGCTTTCTCACCTATTTGAGTCAATGACAGAGCTCCCACTGGAGAGTCAGAATCAGCTTAATAAAGAATAGAAACATTTTTTTGAGAAATTCTAGGTCTATGATTAATTGTAATGTTTGATGATTTTCTGCAGTTATATAATAAAAATGAGATGTCCACATCAATTTGAACCTCAGAAAACATTACATATTAGATTATAGGAGATTATGTCTGGTTTGTACTTCTTAACTGCTAAAGAAAGGGCAAATCAAATTCACTCTGACAAAGAAAATTTCTCACATTCTATGACCAACAACTCTCAACAAGGTGGACAATACCTTATCTCTAAATATGAACTGTTTCCTATTTTAAGTAATTATGAAAAGCCAGAAGTGTTTTCTGTAGTCAAAACCATGTTGCATTCAATTAACAAAACTTATCCAGCAGGCTCAATAAAAATTGATATTTCATTTTCCATTTACATTAATTTCTACTATGTTTGGTACAAGCATATGCCTTACAAATTTTTTTGTATGGTTGGCAATAGCATAATCTTTATGCTAAGCACTTGGCAAAATGTCTACATTATTTGGCATATTAAATATTTCTCTAAAAATGTTGCTGTGGCCCTGGCTCAGCTGAGCGTCCCTAGCCCACTGCACAGTGGCAGTACCCCGTGGGACGAGTCTTGGGAGTAAAGCAGCTTAACTAAAGGGGGTGCTCCCAGAGAGCCTTGGAGTGAAGCTATTGGCCCTGTTTGTCTTCCCTCCCACATTACATATAAAGATAAATTCTAGAAAGTTCTCCTTTGTCTGCCAATGCCGTGTTCTCTGATTGGAAAATTCAAGGTTCTGTACCCTCCTCCCTTGTTCCCTCATAAGATCAAGTTATTGTCAATCCAGAATTCTGTGTACCCCGTTGGCCCTTTCGGTTTCCCCCCCTCCCTTTTTCCCCCACTTTAAAAACCACCACACAACGCAGAA
The DNA here is from genome assembly GCA_013397955.1 of Grantiella picta. Classification (NCBI taxonomy): domain Eukaryota; kingdom Metazoa; phylum Chordata; class Aves; order Passeriformes; family Meliphagidae; genus Grantiella; species Grantiella picta. Next base: position 424,297 of record VZRM01000197.1, on the reverse strand, counting down.
CCCCGCTTTTGGGTCGCCGATCCAGTCCCGTCCCTTCCCCCCTCCATCTCCCCTCACCCTTTTAATAAACCTCCTGGACCGCCAATCCGACTGCCTGCATCTCTTGTCTCCGCTCACCAATCTCTGGCTCGCGCGGTTTCCCCGAGAGTTCCGCCGTTCCCGGCCGCCTCGCCCGTCCCCGAGAGCGGGCTGCCCCGGTCGGGCTCTGACTGAGCAGCTAACCCGATCTCGAACTGAGCTTGGGGCCCGGGACCCCATCATAAAAAAGCTAAAAATGTAGCACATATTTTCACCCAACATAGACTGAAGTTCTCAAAAAAATGACTGACAATTATGGGTTTAAATGACAAGGAAATTTTCTCATTAGCTTTTACATATGATAAACAGATTTTTGATTATATATTAATACTTTTGTGGTTCTATATAACACTAAAGGGTGGTGATTTTCTTGTTTGCTTTCAGAGATTCAGATACTTCTGAATGGAGCTGTTAATAATCATTCCCGTGTCTTCAAGCATTCAACGAGATCACAACCAAACCACCTAGTGACATGAAATTAAACTTTTGCTTAGTGATCAGGATGACTGTTGGGATAGATAGCAAGTTCTCTTCAACACAAACACACACAGGCTCATGCCTGTTCTGGATAGAAAAAGCTCCACACCATCCAATCCAGCTGTGACTGGCAGCTTGACTGAGAGGACTAGGGCACTCCCTTGCCCAGCTGGTCAGGGTGTCCAAGTCCTAGCTGCCAGACTGGCTTAATGTGTAATGATTCTACCTTGGCTCAGTCTTCAACCTTTGGTACAGTGTTAAAAGTTCAGTTATGTGTTTCTCTTAACCTCTGTAGGATTATTGTTTTCTGTTTCAATTTTCTATTTATTGCTTTCAAGCAACTATTGCAACAAACAAAATTGCTTTCAAATGACTTTTCTATGTATTGCTTTCAATTTTCCCCTTACTGCTTTCAAGCCTAGATTCTCTACATAAGCTGCCACAGGCCTTTTTGATCAGTTGAGCAAAGGCCAAACTGTTGGACCTTCTCTATGTCTAAGGTCAATTAGTGATCACTGCTTAGGTCACTATCATCTTCTGGTATCCTGCCTTAAATGCCTGATAAGGACATAAAGCTGTTAAGAGTTCACCTTTCCTTCTGTTGTTTCTTTGCCAGAAAGAAATAATTTCTTTGCTTTATCTGAGCTTTCAGCAAGCCTCCCCCCCGCGACAGTGCAATATAACAATTCAGGAACGGCCACCCCATGCCGCAATGATGAGGGGGCCGCCTGGGGCCAGAACGCACCAGGCAGACACGTGTCTGTGGTGGGCGGTGGAGCTGCGGGGGATGTGAGATATCATAGAGGCAGGGCGATGGAAGAAATGCAGGATCACCAGCTGAGTTTTCCAGGGATTTATTGAGGTCCACAGTTGAGGGTCAGAGGAGGGTGGAGAGGGACAGAGAGGCGGGAGAGGATGCGGGGCGCTGGAAATCCAAGATGGTGAACCTGAGGGAAGGTCTCTCCAAGGGTTTTCAGGAGAGAGAAGAGAGGCGTGGTTACTCAGAAGAGCTAACCAGGGGAAGCCAGAGGGGAGGAGCCAGGGAGGGGAAAAGGTGCAAACCAATAAGCTTACAGCACGGGATGGTACCGGCTTCTGCTAGGGAGAAGTCTCCAGAACAGCATCAATATGCAAAAAATCTTATAAGCACAGTACAACACCCCCCAAGATTTATGTGCTTTCCCACAGCATATAAAATTCATCTGTTGAGACAGAGTTAGGCAGATGTAGTCAAGATGTTACATACCTGGGTGGTTCTTTGGGGTGGGTTTTACACCCAAATATGTTAATGGTAGTTCTGATAGAAAATACTTTCAAATGCAGAAAATTTAGAGTCAGATCTCTGATTTTTGAAAAAGGCAAATTAATATAGAAACAATAGTGTTTCTTAGTATTTCAGTCAAAAAAAAGTTATTAAAACTCTTTCATTAACTGATTAAAATAAAAAAAGAACTTAAACACTCCAAATCTACTACTTCCCCTCAAAAGCCCTGCCTTTTTGCTGATTCTTGTGTAATGAATAAGGTGATCGAGAACTCACTGCTGTAAAAATTGTTTTTTGTGTGTGGATAATAATTACTTTCTTCTTTTGTTCATATTAGGATCAAAGGATAATTCAGCTTGGAAGTCCAGCTGCCTGCTCCGAGGAGGGCCATTTATGAGGTCAGATGAAGATTTTCAGGACTTTGTCCATCCTGGTCTCCAAAACCTCTAAAAATCCAAAGACAGAGACTACACAATTTCTATGGGGAGCCGGCTCCACTCTCCTAAAGGGAGTAACACTTTTCTCCTTACAGTTAGTCTGAACCTCTCTGGTTTTACTCTCAGACTCATTATCCAGTGTCCATACTGTCTTGCCTACCGTTTGCTGATTTTTTTTCTCCTTTTGATGTCTTTTTTTTGTATTATGGGCCCGAAAGGGGATGGAGAAGCTAGATGTTGTCTAAACAGTGCTGAGTTAAGGGAGATAATCACTTCCCTTGATCTACAGATAGTGCCCTCATTAATACAGCCCAGAATTCTGCCAGCCATGTTTGCTGTCTAGGCATACTGCTGGCTGATGTTCAACTTTTGTCCACTCCCCAGTTGTCATTTCTCAAATTGTATCACTGCTCAGGGCCTTTTCCATCCCAAGGGCAGGGCTTTACTTTTGTCATTGTCGAATTTCACTATCTCCTTTTCAGCTCATTCACCCAACTTTTCTGTTACTCTCATAATGACAGTGTTGTCCTCAAGGATACCTCTTGGTTTCTGTGTTTATTAATTTGAATATGCATTCCTGTTATACATCACTTAATACCAATACAATTAAAAATGAGGCGCCAGGCTTGTGCAATGGAAGTAAATATTTTGACTGTGTTGAACAGACATATCTTGACCTATCCTAAAAATATATGTGTCATTTGTTTTACATCATCCTTACCACTGACCATGAGAACCTGGATTTTTTTAACTCTTTTAATCTTATCTGTGCACTGTAACTTAACCCAGAGACTCCTGTCATGATCAATCCTTTATGGTATGGCTTGTCACTATTTTCAATATGAGTAAGAGGGAAGACCCTGATTATTCACAGTCCTGTCAGTCTCACTTCAATCCCTGGTAAAATTCTGGAAAATGTTATTTCGGGAGTTATTGAAAACCACTTGAGACAAAATGCAGTCATTGGTCATAGCCAGCACAGACTCACAAGTGTTAACCATTAAGTTGGTTCTGCTTAACCTACTTAATTCCCTTTTATGATAAGATCCCTCATCTAGCTGGCCAAGGCAAGCCAGAAAACGTGAGGCGTTTTTGTTTCTGTTTTGGTTTTGGTTTCTGTTTTGGTTTCGATACTGTCTCTCATACTATCCTTCAGGACAAATATCCAACATAAAGCCACACAAATCCTTAACACATTTAATCGGCTAATGCATTTGGCTCCTACTTTGGGAGGGTGGCTGTCATCACTGGAATGCCCAAGTCCTAATTTATAATTCCAGTCCTCTTTAATATTTTTATAAAGATTCTGTAGGCAGGAATCGCATGTTAGTTTTGCCAACAATATAAAATTAGGAGGTGCCATGGACTCCCTCAAGGGTAGAGGCCTTTCAGAGAAAACTGGGTAGACTACAGACCTACAATCAACCACTCTGTGAAATTTAACAAGAGTAAGTGCCAGATGTTGCACCTGAAAGTGTGTAATCTTTGTTGTACATACAATGGGGGGGACAAGAAATTGGAAAGAAGCCCTGTGGAAAAAGATCTGGGAGTTTGGGTTTATTTTTAGATAACCCTGCAAGGAGCAGGGAGTTGGTTTTGATGATTCTTATGATCCCTTCCAATTTGAGATATTATATGATTCTACTACTATTTGACTTTTGTATCATTGAATGAATTATCTATTGTTTCTGTGCTCACAGCTAGAGTTTGTTTCTCTGAGACTCCCATCCAAAGTTTTTCCTGTCTTGTAATCAGCACATTTAACAAGTAGACTCTTGTTTTAGTTCCAAGATCACTAAAATTTATATAAAATAATTTCCTTAGTCAATCATTGCAGAATTTTGTTCCTCAAACGCTCACTTCTTATAAGCAGGAAAACTCATATTTCTCTAGAGTGTTTCTTATGTGTTGTGCTAATCAATAGTCTGCTGTAATAGAGCATTTTGGTAAAAAACTTGTGAACAATTACTTGAAACACCTCTTCAGAAATTCAGTAATGAGTGGTACTACAAATGAAAAATGGGAGCAAAGTGCAAATACAGTATTAAAGTCACAGACAATCCCATTACTTGCAACGTTTTTTTTGTTTGTTTCTGTGTACAGTATTCAGCACAGGTTTTTATAATCAGGCAATTATTAATACCTTTGAAATAGTAACAGCAATTTATTTTGCATGTTTTTCCATGATAATATCGTAGAGTACTAAAAGCGAAATGTTTTAGGTTCCGTGAAATCACAAAGTCTATAAAACCCCCTTAATAATACTGGTAACAATTAAAAGTTGCGAATTTTGATGAATTGTTCCTGCATTGAAGTAACATCTATTTAAATTTGCTCTGAATGTAGCCATGTTTTAGCTGTCATAACTAGTTTGTTACCCACATTCAACAGATCTTTCCTTTTACACTATTCTCAAAAAATGCTTGTTCAGATTCATTGAGATAAATTGAAATCATTACGTTTAAAATATTCCCTTAATTAAATATTTTATAATGAAGATCATATATGTTCTATGGGGTATTAAAAAGAAAAAAAATTAAGTAAAATTTATGATGCTGACTCAAAGACAGGTTACTGTAACAAATTGAGAAGGGCATCCAGTGATAAGCCCCAATAATCAATTTTAAGTATTTCAATGGTCAGTTAATATAACTTGTGAGAGCACCTGTGATCAAACACTATTTAGCTTTCCTTGGCAGTCTTCATGAGTCCTTTGCTACCTTTTAAAAAGGATGAATCTAAGATTTCCTAGCTTACTGTGAAAAACAGATGTAATGGCTGCTTTACTAAAACCATGATCTGGGAGAGGTAAAAACAGAGATCAAATTTATAAGAGATACCTTGTTTCCAGTGAAATTTATTGCACTGTGACTGTCTCTGGGATATGCAACCCTACTGCCGTCTTAAAATTCTTTCTGGGAGCTGGGACAGAAAAGTCAAATACTGCTCGACCTTTCCAGATTCATACATACTTTTCATGGGCTACTTGAGTCAGTTAATAAATTCTTTAAATCACTCTGGGAAGCACTATGGGTGGATTTGGTGCACTACTCTGCTGTCTTTAGCTCATGATGGAACTTCAGCTCTAGACATAACAGATTAAGATAACATTTAGGCCTCCAGCTATGACTTCTGTCTTTTGTGTGTCTACATGATCGATAAGAAAGTTATTAAAAGTAAAGTACATCAAATGCCTTTACACCTTTGTCTCTGAGACAGAAGCAGATACTGATTACAAGCCTCTGATTTCCTAGGCAACTGCTCTAACAGTAAGACATTCTTGTAAAGGGAGTAACACCATTTCTTCCATAATCAGAGATTCTTAAACTTCTTTGCAGCTGAACACAATTTGCAATTTGCTTTGCAGAACCAGGGGAAGACATGATTATACAAATACTCAATAAACTATAACCATAATGGCTACTTAGCCATTCTATGATTCTAAACCCCTAGTTAGATTATTGCCACACAGGGAACTAGCAGAAAGGTAGTTTGTTGATAAAGAATGTGTTAGTTGTTTTTAATCTAACTCTGTTATTTCGAGTTATTCATGCAGTTTTAAGTTTGAAGGAAGTAGGAAAAAATATTGAGTGTTGACTGGGCATGTCAGGCATGGAAGAGGAATAGAAGAAATTAGCTCTGCATATCACCTGGCTGATGGAAAGGGCTTAAACGTCACGGAACAACACAAGCAAACGGACTTCTTTAGGGTGAAAAGTAAGCTCTGGTCAGGTTTTGTTTTGCTGTGATTATATTCCTTTGTTATAGATGTTGAGTAATTTATCCTCTAAAATTATTATGAGAGTAATATTTGCCAATGAACTTGGAGGAGTAAAACATAGAAGCTGCAAATGAAAAATTTGGCATTCAGTAAAATAAAAATAAGCTCAAATATTAAGGAATTTCTCAATAAATATCTACAAAAAATGAAATCTTTGGTATGCAACAGAAGCATAAGAAAATGTATTAAAATATGTCTCTGTCTTTACAGATATAAATGTATATACATAAGTATACATTTACAACTGATACACTGCTATAGCTCAAATAATAACATAAAGCAGGAAATTATAAATGCTATAGAAGTAAGTTTTTGTTGGGAAATATTAAATTACTTCCACAGGAGACTGCTTTGAAAATATATAATACTCAAGCACTCAGGGAGAAAATGCAAGAAATATATGTAAAATAACTTCCAAAATATGCACCATCCTAAATTTCTCTCTTCCCTGCTGTCACATATCACAAAAGTATTACTCTACTTTATTTTGACATCTTTTGACATCTTTTGTTTTTGAGGATGGAGACAGAAACAGAGTTGTGGAAAGAGTTCATAAACAAAGTGAAAACCCTTAAAGCTGTGTGAGTTACTTAGATGAGTATTTGAACATTTGGAACTATTGAAGAGAATATTAAAAATATAGAAGAATAGCTTTAATTCACTGTTTTGGAATAAGAACTTTTGTGAAGTGTCTGTAGAATAAAATACCAGAATCTTCAGCTACAGCTTTTCTTCATTAGAATTTTAATATAGGGAAGAGACATATTAGATACTATATTCTTAACTTCTGTCTCTAATTCTAATTTTTTCTTAATTTAATCAGCTTATAAAAAGTAATATGTAAAAGGTTAAAAAAAAAAATTGCAAGTAATAGAAGAAAAATGGGAAGCCCAAAGGTTTTTTTATTGTTGTTATTGCAGATATTTTTAGGAAGCTATTTTCTTATCCTCATATAATCAAAAGAGTGTTGATATGGTTTAAAAGATATGAACTGTACAATGTTTCTAATAAGAGGAGAACCACATCAATAAGAAATTAAATTACTTCAGTTAATAAATATGAATAAGTACTCTGATGTGATCACACATTTTAATGATCCCAAGCATTTATTCCTGGTGAACCACAATATGTCACTCTACATCTTTAGCTACTTAGATATATTCTCCACAATTCAAGTTTCAGTCACACTTTGTCTTTATTAATAAAGCTATCTAAATATTTAGGCATATAGGCTAAAGAAAAGAATCTAGACATCTTTCACAGTCAGTGAGGAATCAGATCTTTAAAAGGCTGCTTCACCCTAAGGTTGTTATTCAGTTACCTTAAAAAAAGGTAAAATACCTTCTGCAGCTTCAGCTCTCTCTACTGACTGGAGAGTTGGAATTAAATTGCTGCATTTGTGTGCCCAAAAGAGATAAAGATGAGTTGCATTTTTAAACTGTTGGACTCTAACAAATGGTTCTCATCTGTTTGTTTCAAATAATTTTTGTACTGTATACTTTGTGTTACCTCCAAAACCATAAATTTAAGGTAATGTTTTAATAATTTAAACAATATTTGTATAAAAAATACAATATCAATATTTTCTGTAGGGGTATTACTCCTTCTTTCTACTTTTGTCCATCTAGACTTTCTCCATAGTAATAAATGTGTTATTATTAACAAGTGAGTACATTATTAACTATTTCACTGTATAATTAGGAACTGAACAAGTCAGTACATTGTTGCCTAATCTAGTACCTTTTAATGGCATTAAGGCTTCTTAACTAGTCCTTTTACAACATGATCCTTTTACAATAGATTCTTCCTTATCTTGGCAGTTGAACAATAAAACCTCTTTTTTGTGATTATTTTATGTCCACAGGAGTTAATCATGAAAATGTTACTAGTATAGCAAACATAATAGTTATTTTCTCTATTATCTGTTAGCAAGTCATCAGGTAATTACCACTGATTTATACAATATGGTAAAGGAGTTTTACAATTCCATTACTTTCCTCTGGAGAAAGAGAGAAATTCTTATTGCTAGCCAGGAAGACCAAATTACCTGTAATGGCTAAATATCACTGAGCTATCATGAGGTATCTAATTCTATATCCTAAAGGTGGTGTTCAAGATTTTGTTAAAATGAGACAGAGTTTTCAGAAGTACAGAGTAACTATAGCTTGAAACTTAATTATGAGCATATAGGTGGTTGCAGTTTTATCTGGTTCTTGTTCTTGATTCTAAGAATAAAATTATTGTCAACTACAGTACAAGATACTCTTTTTAATGCACGTGGTTTCTAATTCAGTAAGTGCTGTTAATTAAAATGAAAGTGTTTATTGTGCATAAGGTATAAAAGGGAGAAAGGAGCTTATTAACTTAAACTATTACATCTGAGGTAATAGGCCTCTGAATCCTTAAGTAGCTATCTTTTATCTGATCAAAAAAGTACATTTCTAGTATATTGATTTCTATATCTAGAGACTGAATCTTATAACAACCCCAAAATTATTTTTTCCTAAAACTGCGACCCGTTATAATAATGATTCTGGAGGTCTTGGTTTAATTTTGCCAAAGAGATGCTTACTTCTTTAAGAAAAAAATTTTAGTGTGGACTTTTACTTGATCCGGTATCAATGCCTGGATCCAAACACCAGCTGCAACTTGGTTATTTTCCAGGTGCTGAACTTCTCATCAGCTAACTAAGGCTGAAGTTCACTAATGGTTGCATGCAGACATGAAATACAGCCTTGCCCTGTCGTTGGTCCAGTCACTAATTCTTTGCAGTAGCTGGATCTAGATCTTGCTCTCCTCTAAGAGCTGGCTTTTAAATCTTCAAACTCCTTGGCACTCAGCTCTTTTGTCCTACCTGTTGGCTGGTGTATCTATGAATTCTCTAGTAGCTCATGTGCCAAGGCTGAAAACAGAGAGGCCATGCCTGTAGATGACAGTCAGAATTAGAATTTATCACAAAGCTAAATTAGACTGTGGTGATAAGGTGTGAGGCTTAGGCCAGCAAGGAGTTAGGAAGTCAGCTATGAAATGAGAGTAGGTCACGAAACTGTAAAAAATGACACAAATGGATAAAGTAAAATCTAAACAAATCAGTCTTGTCAGAATTCTACACTTGTACCTCTTAGAGCTGTTCTGACACTTGCTATACAGATTAACAAACAAAAGAGTCATTAGTGTTAGAGGTAAAATTGTTATACAAAAGTCTTTTAAGTATCAACTCAATTTATTTTGAGTTGCGCTTCCCCTTCCTAGGTCATTTTGAGTGCTAAATTTAGCAGCAACAGTAAGCAGGCAGCTGGTGATTGTCACTGAGTCCTCAGCATCTTGGTTTGCTCAATAGGGAAAATGTAGGGCCAGAGAAGGTCCCTGTCCCTTAATCTTAGATTCATGTGGGCTTGTTTTTATGCACACAATGGTCACAGTCTGCTCACCTCTCTGAGGTCCCCAGCTAAATTGTGAAAGCCCAGACATTTCCTGGGGTTCTGTAGTGCAAAACCTGTAGCTTTTACTAATAAATGGGGAAAAATTATCTGATTTAGTGGGTGACAATGCTTTATCTTCTTTTATGAAGATTGCCATCAGAATATTAACTTTATATAACCCATTATGAAGGACAGAATGGCCTAGCTGAGAAATGCATAGACTTCAAAAACTATAAAATATTTTCATGAAAGTTGCTTTTTTACCTTTATAAAAGTAAAAAATGTTCTGCATTGAGAAAAGTGCTTGAGTATATTCATCATTGTCCATAGTTCCAAGAAGTCAAATCCCTCAGGTAATAAAGCTCCCAAGATTTGGCATGTTAGTACAGCTGATATACAGTTCTATACTCTTGTTAAGAGTTCAGTCTACCTGAGAAAAGATAAAGGCAAAAAGACTGACATTTGAGAAGTGTATAATCAGAGAGACTGGGAAGTGGGAAGAATTGAAGCCAGACCATAACTGTGATCTCTCTCTAAAAAAGTTTAAGAGTCCTTTGTCTATAGAAAATCCCCCAGTCTGTCAAGTCTTCTGGGGTTAATGTACCAAATTAAATTTGCCTTTTTTTTAACAAAAAGGTTTCAACCCTTCCTTCATGTCTGGACATTTAAATGTCAGCATGGCACTAAATGTTCTTTTTGTATTACAAAGTGAGTTGGAGCTCTTTAAAGAAGCTGCTAGATTTTGGTTTGACAGAATAGTTATATCATTAAATGAACCAACAGAATTTTATATCTGCTATATTTGATTCTGAGTGGTTACTTGTTAGTTCACAGCCCCCAGCTACCCTAGACCCATTTTTGTGATCTAGCAATTCATTCATTAGTATCAGTACATTTTTCATATCATCTTTCAAATAAATTCTTATTGCCATTTACACAAAATCACAAAATAAAGGTTACTTAGGTTTGCAAGCAATGAAACAAGAGCACACTGTGTCATTCAGCTATTCAGGTCCCCAGTGCAGTTCAATTTCCTGTATTTCAGCATTTGATTCCTGTTCATATTAAAGAATTGTATTTTGGGGGAGAAAAAAAACAGCAAACCAAAAAAATTTATAAAAACCCTTTTTTTTTTTAATGCCCATAATATCCGATGCATTATAGACCTTGTTGGATTCCTTATATGGCCAATCATTTTTATACAAAAACCAAAAAAGCAATTACCCTCATTCTCATTTTTATTTTCTCTTTAGTGTTTAAACAGTCTTCTGAGAGATCTCAAAAAGTTTGCTTCTTCTACTAGGTGCCTTCTATTCAGTGACCTTTCTTGCTTAACATGTATGCAGGAGACAAGGTTTGCTTTACTTTGCTTTGCTTTGCTTCGAACTGAACTAGTTCAAGACAAAAGAGAGATTCACAAATTATTTTGCTTAAATTCTTATTGGGAAATCTCTACTTTTCTCCTATTCCCTCTGCCATCCACACACAACTTTTCCTGAGTTAAAACAGAGCAATGTTTCCCAGTTATGTGTTTTTATTTATGTAGAAATACAGTGTACAATTAAACCAGAATTTAATGTTTATGTTTAATTTACTTTATTTCCTACGAAATACCCTAGTGACTGTGGGATTATAGGCTTATCAGCAAAAATACCATTTCTCCTCTGAAGGAGCAAATTCTACTTTTTGTTCCTGCAGATCACGTTATCTACACTTCTTTCCTCTCTCCTGTTTCTTATAGAAGATATGACTTGCTGTGCCACAGAGTGTTTCAATATTATAGCATTGTCTAGTACTTACACAAGAGCACTTTTTAAAAGAAAATATGACTTCAGCTATCACATGATACCCTTGTGTACTGCATATTCTCTGAAGTCTATACCTTTAGTCACAGTTATGGATACTTGTTTTCACTTTACCTCAAAAACTCTGGTTCTTTCCAAAACTACTTAAAAGACCTGGCAATGGCCTTCTACTGTTCAGACTTTTTTTTTTCCTTCAGTCCAAGCATCATCTTAATATCCTGTGTACAATAGATAAATGTCATATTTTTTTAAAGAAAAAAATTGAAGCGCCAGACAAAAGCAACAGGGTATATTACACTGGCATAAATATGTGCTCTTTTTTCTAAGATTTTATTGATAAATTATGAATAGAAAAAAATAGTTTCCATTGCTATTTCCTTGAGTGTTTCATTATTTTCTTAAGCTCCTATATATGTTTTATATTCTACTGTATACATATCTCTTGATGCTGTGAATCTAAACTGAGTGTCCATAATCAGCTGAGTGTGTACAAATTACATTTATATTCTCACAAGGTGATGGAGTTAATTTCAGCTTTTCTTTTTTATTTTATATGACCAATATTATATCAGCTCATCTCAGCTGTCCATTACAGAACTCCATGCATTGCTCCTCCTGACTAATTAGCTTCTCAATTCCCTTTTTACGTAATGGGATACTCTAGTCAACATGTTTGTCTAGGATGTTTGGCTCATTTTCCTTTTTTTTAAACTGATTTTTTTTTCATTTTAGTTGGAAAATAATTTATTTATTATATATCTTCTCGTAAATTTTTGTTTTATAATATGTTCTGTCCTCTTGGTTTGCAGAAGAATGGTACTGAATTAGCTCAAACAGAAATCTCCCCTCCCCTCCCCTCCCTCATTTAGTTCCATGTTAATATAACATAGGGAGAAAAACATTTCATAAAAGTTTTCTATGTTATTATCAAATTTACACTAGACACATTTTTTTATCTTCTGTTATTTCTAGAGAAATTTGAAAGGGGAAGACAAAGATTTTTTCTTTCACTTTTTGTAATTTAAGATAAGAATCTTTTTATAGAAAAAAATGTAAAAGTGATTTACTCTCATTTTGGATGATTATGTAAAGCTTGATTTCACAGATCACTTGATACCTGTTGATTATTTAATTTTAAATTTTAATACAGTGATGAACTAATCCACTAATCCTTGCCGAATACAATGGTAGGATCCTTCAGTGCTACATCAGAACAGCATTTCAGTAGGCAGTCAGAATATGTCTGAATTATATACTCCTACAACCAAATGTAACAGTTTATTGATTTCTGAATCTTCAAATGCCTAGCATTGCTACTTCTATTTCTATCAAAATGAATTATGAAGAACAAATCTTATCATTTGAATAGGAACTCTTAATCCAGCACAATATTATGAATAACATTTGTAGAACATTATAGCTGGATAATTTTCTGAAGAATTCCACATTATGTTCAAGAATATTTGAATGCCAAAAAAAGTAAGGCATAGGAGAAGCTTGCTGCAATACTGACAAAAATAAAATTTAACATTTTACAGTGAATTTTCAAGGAAATGTACTGCATTTGATTATTTTGGGTTTCAAAAAATCTCATTAAAATTATCTGCTACTGAGGAATGAAAGACTGGCACAGAAGCAATAAATATTCAGAGAATGTAAAGACCTCAACAATATACTATAAAGAAAACATTTGGGCTGCTTAGCATATGAGTGCTTTGAATACCCATTTAAAACAAGGAATTTGAATCAAAATGAAGTTTTTAGAATTTACACATTTTCTGGGGTTCTAGGATTTGACTGTTCAGATAGTGGGTACTCAGCTCATTGCTAAATAAGATTTCAGGAAAAAAACAGGGGTTTCTTTGATTGCAATATTTCTTATTGTGAGGAATGCCACAAACAAGTAGAACTGCATTTTTAGCCTCCAGTACTTCCAGGCACAGTTTGTTTGCTAAAAAGAGATTTTTCCAAACTACTACATGTAACACAGACTACCATAAACCAAGGGGACATGGTGCAGCATATCACAGTTGTATGAGGTGCAAGTGTAGACAGGGAAAGGAGAAGGAAGGGAAGGGTCAGATATATCAGTCTTACATCTGACATATTCCGAGTGACATGGTGGTTTTTGGGGTGTTGGTTGAGGGTGTGTTATGTTCAGCGTGAGGCAGGGATTTAGATCAGTAAAACTGAGCTTATGTAAGGTTAAATGTAGGATACATCACCCAATACCCATTCATAGCAACTTGGAGGCTCCTAGAATGAGAATTCTTCTCATGCAAACTTGATACCTATATTGTATTTTACTGCATTTTGTCTGGTCAATTTCATCTGACTTCCTAATTCATGCAAACAATGGAACTTAACAATGTACAGTTCAAGTCCATTTTGATACATACAGTTCAAGTATCCATTTTGATTCTACAGTTTGAAGGAGAATCTCTGTAATTTATCTTTATGCAGGTAACAAGATAGCTAAGCTTAATTTTATCTCTAACAGCTTCACTGGCCAGAAAATTGTTACTCCATTTATGTCCACATAAATAACCTGTATAAGGATTACCCAAGGTATGCAAAGTAGCAAAGAAATGAGGACTTACTATACAGAAATTTGAAAAAGCATAACAGATCATCAAATCCCTGACTCCACTGCAGTACAGAGTTCTCCCTTGAGATCTGGGGTGCAGCGCTTCTACTACATAGGGACAGACCCAATCAGTTCTTAACCACTGTCATTAGATTAAATCTGTTCTTAAACAGATATCACAACAAAAGTTGCACTTTAATTATTAAATGTTTTTCCTTTCTCTTTCTCCATAGGTAATGCACATCATACAATAAGGGTAAAGGATCTGTAAAACATAAAGCAACCCGTCCAACTTTAAAAATACTACCATGTAAAGAGTTACAGAATTTTATTACCACTGTTGGTGGGATTTCCTTGGACTTGTCTGCCAGAGGGTCTGTGAGCCATAAAGATTTTTTACCCCTGTAATCCATCCTGCAATGAATCTGTAGACAACATTCAGTTCTCTAAACTGTGTTTGCATATGTAAGGCTTAGGAGTCCAAACAGGACTTCAACAATGAACATATTTTTGAGGTCATAACCTTAACATGTTCTGAATATTACCAAATCACAAGAGATGAATGCTCTTGCTCTTGACTTACCACAGAAAATTTGTGGCCGTATCAGAGGAATGAACAAGGTGGACAAGAATTGTTTTTCCACAGGAGCTGTTCTCTGTGTTTAAACACAATAGTCAGGGAACATCTGAAAGAGGCATAAGATGGGAAAAAGAATACTCTTCCTGCACACACGCAATATGTAGTTAGACTGGGGAACTTGTTCACAAAATGTTTACAAAATTCAAAGGAATGCTGTGCTAGCTTATGAAAAAAATTAAAACTGTTTTGGGTTACATAGGCGCTTAATTAGATGAGTTACAAGTTTTGGAAGATGAAGATTATTAAAGGGAAATATGTACTTTCCCTTTTCCTTATGCCCTTTCTGATAGATTGACATTTTACTGCTATCAGATGTAAGATGTTGATCTAACATAGTACTTTTGACCTTACGTTTTTATGTTCAAGAAGAAATGTACAGGTCAAGAACTGGAAATATCCCAGGCATTATTATGATCTGAAGACCTCTGAAGAGTGTTAGAGGAGAATACTTGCTGAACAGGCTAGGAGTCTGACTGTGGTGATGAAAGCAAAAGCAATAAAATTTTAGGTTTTACACCAAAAGAATTTCAGGAGATTTCTCTAAACAGTAATGGCTTAGAATTTACTTCCTTCATATAGGGCAAAAATAGATTATATATTATTATACTCAAGATTTTATTTGAAAATGTCCTATTTCTGGCAGAAGAATGGCACATTGAATGACAAGATCTCTAGAAAAAGCATTGCCATATACACTATCAAAATTAATCTTCTGCTTGTACTTCAGAAAAAAGCACCATGTTGACTAAACATAATTTTAGTTTTCATGTTTGTAACTTCTAGAGTTTCAGTATCTTTTTTTAAATCTACAAAGATTGATTCAGCGTTTTCTTAAGACTTGTAATAAAAAGTGTATTTTTTATTCCTGGAAAATGATTCTTACATGAAAAATACTGTTAAGATTGGTATTAATTACCCATCTTCAGAGTTTGAAAATTTTTCTTGTTATTCTGCACTATTGTTCCATTTCTCTTCCTATATTGAGAACATTGGGTTTGTTTCTATATCTTATATAAAATCATAAAGGAACTGTTTTTTCTTTCTGAAGATCCTGAGACAAGTTTCAATGCTCAAAGAATGAAAGAAAGAAAAAATTTGTTTTCTGCAAATTACACTTCAACAGATATAAAAACTTACCCCTAGTCTAAATTATATTTGAACGGGACCTTACTATTATATCTGTCATTTGAGTAAATGCTAAAATTGTATCTAGCAGACCGTCTGAATCTCATTTTCTCCATCCCTCCTTCCTTCTCTACTTCCCTCCCTGCCTTCCTCCCTCCCACCTTCCCTCCCTTTGGCTGTTCATCCTTCCATCCCATCTTTACTTTCTTTCTAGACATACAAACAGCCAATATTCATAAGTTTATACAATAAAATAGTTTCTAGAAATTCTTAACTTCATGCTTCGTGCTCCCTCTCCTTTTCCAGTTCAGCCAAAGAAGAATGTTACAAGTCCTAAGGACATTTATCAGGACAATCTGCAGCTGATGCATTTTTATATCCTTTTCTGTTTGAGCTCAGCCAAGGAATAGGATTTGCTCAGAAAATAGTAAAGCCCAATAAATCAAGCTAAAGTATTTTGCAATGTATTTCAGTATTTAATCCACTATCAGCAAGCTTATACGCCATTTGCACAAAGCACAAAGCATAAATTTTACATTATTGACATTCTCCAGAACGTTATATGTCCAAGGTTTTGCAACCTGATAAAACAATGGAGTTCACAGAGAAAATGTTTCCCATAAAGAATACAAAAACTGCCAATGTAATAATTTTAATCATCAAAATAATTATTTTATTAAGTTTATTAGTTAATATGTCATCTATACAAAATCTGGCAGTGTATGCATGTACCTGTGAACGGAATTTCTATCTCTGTTTTCAGCATATTAGGGAAAATAATAAATAATAATGAACATACAAAACAAAACAGGTACAACTTTGAAAAGTCTTTGGCATCTTTGCCAGCACATAAAGCTGAATCCAAAAGAGCATTTGCAAAGAAATTCTAATATATTCTGATAGAACTGATCATATTTTTTTTTTGTGACACGTGTGTTTTAAAACACATTACTACCAGTCCCAAGTAGTGGTGCCATGCACAGTTCAGCTTGAAAAGATGTAAAGGATCCTGAGAAATGGTTACAAATAAGATTGACCATATGTTGGCATCCATTAAAAGCTGCCAAACTTATACCCCAGACAGCAACGCTAATTAAACTATGCATGCAGAATTGTGAAATCACAACAAAGTAACTGCAGAACTTTTCTGTTGTCTTTGTTATATAGGATATATCTCTCACAGGATGCAATGACTGTCATGCTCATGAGGAACAGAAAAAAATTGTATTTTCTCGCATTCTTTTTATTTGTGTCAGAACAAGCTTTCTGATTTATTTTTCCCCAGGCAGCTGTTTCTTTACATTTTATGAGGAAAGAACCTAAACTCAGGAGCAATCAGATTATTGAATGTTTCACATTTTAATTTGCTTCTTATGTGATCCTGAAGCCCAAAATGTTGACTAGATTTTAGCTTCTATTGCTCTGATACAGCAATGGGGAAAAAAGAAGAGATGTTCAATTTGGTGTCTTAATAAAAAAATCCTGGGTTTTCCAGTAAAATTGTGATGGGTTTGAGTCAGCTACACGTTGCAACTGATGCTAAGAGAGTTCAAATACACATCTTGTTGAAAAAGTTAGCTTCCACCGGGGATACATTTAGATGCCCATCTTGTTTGTTCTATTTTATGTAATGGTGCATTTTGTAATATTTAAACACATAGTTGGAATGGTTCCTGAAAAGCTTTTAAAACTTGTCTTCTATTTTTTTCACTGTTGCAGTGTAAGTGCATTCCTGTCTTCCACTACTCGAATATAAGATTTAGTCATGGTGAACACTTTGACCTTTCAAAAGACAAATCCCCTATGCTGTTCTCTCTAAGGTTTAAAATTCTGTACAGGCACTACATAAGTTTTCTCAGGACTTAAAATGGGCAGTGCAGTTATATTAGTATTTAAGTAAAGTATCCTGTGTTTTTGCCAGAAATAATTATCATGTCAATGCGATAATTAATAATTAAAAATTCAAATTGTCATATTTAATGCCTTGCATGTATTTGTAATTGTCATTGACTGTTTCAGGACCTTAGTTTTAATTAAAAATAAACAACAATGAAAGGATGTAGCATTTTCAGATAAAATATTAATTAGTTTGTTGTGAATTACAATGTCCAGTGGGAAATAAAGAATTTGTTAAGCTGCCCTAATTGCCCTACAAAGTCCCTGCAAAAAAATGAAGTTTCATGAAAATCATTCTAGTTATTTGACAAAAAGCAGCATCTATTGGTTTATTCAATGTAGCAATTTTTAGCAGTCTAGCAGGAAGTAATGGGATCATTAAAACTAAATTCTCCTCTCCTGTCTGCACAATATAGCACTTATTATCAATTCTGCTCTTCTTCCTTGCAGAGAACACTTATTGCTGGCAGCGGTGTTTCTACACATGCAGGAAGATCAGAATGGCCCTATGAATCTGTTCTGTTCACATGAAAGAGGAAAATTTAGACAGAAGACTAACAAAAGCTTAGGTGTGAGTTTTTCTTTCAGACATTGAATGGAATGCCAGCTGATACCTGTTGGAAATTCACATAAAGATTGAGAATAAACAGCTAGGACTATATGTCCCTAATTTCCATGACAAAAAAAATACTTTCTGTCTGTCTCACAGGTTTCTGACATAGCCCACTGTTGTAATAATTTAAGGTTTGTCTGATACGATGCCTAGATGCTTTGTGATGATATACCCTTGGCTCAGTATACTAGCACTAAATACTAAGCCAGGCTGTACCCCAGGACCAAAAACACTGTCCTAATTTCTCAGACAATGTCCAAACTGAGAATCTCAGATATTTCTCTGTTCCAAAAGACACCACTGACAAACTTCAGCACATATGAGACATGGAAGCAGATATTTCTCTTAATTTTTTAAATGCAGATGATAAGGATGCTAGGAGTTACTAATGCAAGATAACTGGGTGTCTACTTGGAGCATTCAGAATTTCTGTCATATACTCCACTCCAGTTTAGTGCAATATTGTGAGGTTTCCCATAATAAGGTATTCAAAATATCTCACTTACCAGTAATTCAGAAGGTATTGCTTCTTTCACTCTGAATATACATACTGATTTTTTTTGGGACATACAAAATTAGGTCTTTTCTTTGGTGTCCATCCAACCTGAATTATTGGTAAATATTTCTACTATTTAAAGTTTTCTCTATTGATTTCTTAATACATTGGCCATGTCAATTAAATGTTTTACCATTCTCTCTCTCTCTCTCTCAAACCCTCATAAAACCCCCAAAGTTATAACCACCATAAACCTCAACCAAACCATAAAAAACCAAATGCACAAAAAGAAAATCCTGTGAAAAAAACATATACATATTTGTAGATTTGGTTCTCGCAGAGATTAATATAAAGGAATTCATATTGACAGCAAATGAATGAAAAGAAAACCAGAATTTCAGGACAGGATGATGTCTCTAGCATTCTCTATGTAATATGGAAAGAAACATTCCATACATTTACAATTATTTTCCATATGTTCTCTCAAAAAAGAATTTGCATGGACATTTTTCAAACAAGTGTCTGTTTAAGTGAGCTGGAACATCAATTTAAAACTTGTGAAAGATAAGGCTTGTTGGTGTGTAATTTTAGATGCATTGATTGCCAATGTTTAAGCAATTGGATCTCATTCCCTAAATCATATGCAGCTATTTAGGTATAAAATTTTAATCTGCTCTTCGAATCTAAATTCTATCCATAAAGTGTGACACCATCCCCACTCTGTTACTTAATGGATATATAGGAGGCTGAATGAAAATTCTGACTAATGGACCTAAGCAGCAAGTTACACAGACAAGGTGAATGAAATGTGACTTTTTTTCTTTCCTTTTCCCTTTTATATGGCAATTCTGAAACAGAGAATGTGATCATATATTTAAGGACTACATTATGGAGCATATGCACAGGACCCCCAAATTAACATTTCATCTGACCTTAATGTTAATATTTCCTACTTGCACATGCTTAACAATTTTCCACTCTCAGAGAATCTGAGTAAGTGTACCAAAATATATGGAACACATTTGTGGATTATGACAAAGCCATTTGGGTCTTCCTTGATTGAATTCAATTCACAGCTATCCCAAAGGCCAGATACCAAACCAAAGACCCCAAGCAGCTTACCCAGGATAAGGAAGCATAGCTAATATGTACACACAATAATTTGTTAATAGTACAAATAAAACATGAGGAATCTAACCATGTAATTATGAATCAAGTTGCCACAGTACTAACACATACCCCCTTGAGTATTTTATCAGTGCTGCTTCTCAATAATAATAATTTAAACTTACATGCACAAGCTTTCCAGTTTCTACCCCCATTTCTGCTATTTTACCCTTTTTGTGCTGCTCTGAGTCCTTAAGAAGCTGGGTGTTGGAAGGATTACAGCAAATTTTTAGTATGACAAATTCTTTGATAAGTACAGTATTGATGGATGGGATTTCTTCCTCCTTCCCCTAGAATACTCTGAGGACTACTCTAACACATTTTCTAATACACTGTATGCCTTGCTCTTTCTTCATACATGGTCTTTTTCCCCCTCCTTTTCATCCCCATAACCTCTTCACCTGTGACTTTAAGTTGTTTTTCATTTGATGGTCAATAACTGTAGATCCATGACCTGCAGAGTGTTCTGGGCTTTCTGGCTTCTCCCTGTTCCTGCATTTTAAAGACTGCACTTATGTATTATATTGCATAGCCATAGACCATTCTGCACTGAATGGCTGCTGCTTAGTATCATTAGTGAAAGTTATGGTGATAATGATTTAACAACAAAATCGCACAAAGCTAAACAACTAAAACGAATAATTTAACAGTCATCTGTCTGTGGTATTGTTGCTGTTAACTAATCTAAAACAAAAGTTCCTGGCAGATCAAGAAATGTCTGTACAAAGCAAGCCTCACAAATCGTCGTCCGGGGTCCAATCACAATTAATGAAAAGCCCGAGGTCTGTTACTGGGAATGGAAGTACTGTAATTATGGGTCTGCAATGTTATGGTCTGGTGCCACATTTCCATTTAAAGATCATAACTTTTTTCTCAGAAGGGTCCTCTTAGAAATTGTACTTTAAGTTAACAAAGAGAAAATATTGATACCACAGAATTGCATTTAATTGACAATTTTATTTTGTAAAATCTTTGAAGAAAATTTTTTAAAAATTCCAGCAGATGGAGACTTACCTGTTCAAGTATAACTACTACAGAAAATACATGGTTTATCCCAGGCAATGTTGCAACGATTTGCCCTATCACTTTGTTTTTGTCCTGTTTTAGTGAAAGGTCTCAATAAAATTATACTCAAATATCTGGGCTGGGGAAGGAGAGATGGAGGGATGATAAGAATTAAAGTAATGTTTGCAAGGTTTATAAAATTTGTTGGAGACTACAAAATTAATGTGTTTGAATAATTCAGCAAATTCCATGACATTTCAGGTTATCAAGAAGAAGTATTTTTCTTAATTCTGTTGCAGATGGCTTTACTTTTGTACAGTATAAAGCCATTATAACAAAGCATGCAATTGCATTTGCAAGAGGTTTTATTATCTGGGTATCTGCTATGACAAGTATTTTCAACAGCTGTGTCACTACTGTGGATAAATGCCCAATGGAAACAATTATTTGATGATGTGTTACTAGATCTTAATTTGAAAAATTTTGCAGGGATAGTTCTCTAGCAGAAAAATGTATATTGGCTTACTTTTATAATTTGTCTCAAATTCATTGAGAGTCTAATGTTTTCTGAAAATTCCCCATGCTTTATATTAAAAAACCTAAAACAATAAACACAAAAAAATAACAACAAAACAACACTAACAAAAAAAAAAATATTAATTATGGTCTTTTATAGCTATAGCTAGTCTGAATATGGAAGTTCAGCAGTATCACAAATTCATTTGTCCTGAAAAAGGAAATAGTTGGTTGAGGTTGAGATTTCTTGATCCTTAGAGATTCTTATGAACACAACTGGACAAAGCCCTAAGCATCCTTCTCTAAGTAGACTTGCTTCGAATGGGAAGTTGAACTAACTGAACACCTAGATATCCTGAGGTCTGTTTAAAACAAAGATTTGATGATAAGCATAGGTTTCTAGTGTGATATAGAATCATTAAGGCTGGGAAAGGCCTCCAAAATCAAAAAGTTCAACCTTAATATGAGAGCTTCCGAGTTATCCAAGACATCCACACAAAGAGAGTAGACATGGCAAATGGCTTCCAGAAAACATAAAAAATCCCATAGTGCAAACAAAACAAGACAAGCTTTAAAAAGGGAAGAAGAAACTTAGTGTTTTCTGATGTTGAGGTTTCAGTAAAAAATTGTGAGGTTGGGAAGCTATGTGTGGGCAAATTGCAATTCACCAATCTATAATTCCAGATAATAATTATGCCATGAGCGATAACATAATGTCTTCTCCAAATGTTGTGCTTTCTGATTTAGGTGACAGCATGCATCCTTTACAGAACAGATGACACAGATTTATTCTTCTCAGCATCCGACAGAGAAAAGTTGTAATAATTTTTTAAGATCTCAAAGTAATAGTTGGAAGTATGCAGAAAATCTTGCTAATGTGTTCTGAATATGCTGATAAACTCTCACAAAACTTCATTATATTTTGAAACCATGTAAGATATTCTCAGCAGCTTGTGTATTTCAATATTACCATCCATTGAATTGGTCTCTCTTTGCTAAAAGCAGCAGAAAATAAAATGTCAAACCTACATGATCAAGCCATTGTTTTGGAGGAAAGACAAGTGCTAAATGACCCAGAACTGAACGTAGGAGAAGCCAGTAGAAAAACAATAAAAAAGAAAATAATTTTTTTAAGATGAACAAAGAAAAGCACTCACTGTTCTTCTGGGCTTTTCTTAAGGGATATGTTTATTCTGTAATAATCTGCTTAGTAGCTCATTAAAGAGCAATTTTTGTATGTTTACTTCTATTCTTCATGCTTAGCTGCCTCAGTACAACTGAAAAGTTTAGATGCCATCACATCACCTCTGTTAAAAAGAAGAGGTAACACTTTCTCCTCAGTCACACTTTCTGTGGAATCCCTCATGTTATCTCTCATCTCAGAAAAATGCAATGACTCTGGGGAGCCACTAAGCTGTTAAAATAAAACACAGCTAAAGAGGATATTAAGCAGGAAATTTACTGCCTAGGAGATAAAAATCCTCTCATAATCTGAACAGAAACCTATGACATATACCAGGAACATAGAATTACACTATATACGCCTGCCTGGAGACCAACCCCTTGTACCTGGTATATTTCTTTCTATTATAGGTACTTCTTTATCAGAAAGATAATCAATACTTGGAAGGACTTAAGAAGGTATCTGAAGAATTGACACATAAGCATAAGTCTTAAATAAATTAAGTATATAATGCTTGTCCTGAAGATTAAAAAAAAGTTACAGTGTTGGTACTGAAGACAGAGAAAATCTCTTAACCAGGTGAAAAGAAATTAAAAATAAATAAATAGATACATTTTATACATTTTAAAAGGCATTGTTATCTAGAAGATTTTCCATAGTGAGATATAAAATGGCTTTGCAGGGGAACTAGAGAAAATTTCAGTGCCTTGCACACTTTAAATAACAAAAGAGAAAAAAATATTGTCAAGCATCCTACTTTTGCAGGGATTTACATCCAAAAAATGCAGCATCCATCTGCAAGAGCTGTTTTTAAAAATGTAGTCCCATTTTCCCTCCCATTTAAAATAGCCCTACCACTAGATTCAGCCATACATCTATATTTCAAATATTTTATTATACTAAATCCGTATTTCATGGCTCTGCTTATCACTTACAGCAGATGGGGAAGATTTTTTCTCTGGCCTTCATATACAATGTTTAAGGTTTTTTCACTTTCCTATCAAACATTAGGTACCGATCACTGGAAAAGATAGTGTGCATAGCAGAATGTATGGTTTTTCACTGCTGTTAAAATCTTGAAGTTTCCTTATTGATGTCTTACTCCAGCACTCAGTGTTTATGTGATCATCAGATTTTGGCACAGAAAGAAATTCTCAACACATTAATTTTTGAGAAACTGCTAGGGATTATTATTCTTTCCCCTTTGGCATGGAGATCATCAAATTTCATACCACTGAAAGTAGAATACTTGCAGCACTTTTGATGTTTCTTGCTCCCTTTTCCTAGAATTTCACAGCTGTGACTGTTAGTCTTTCTGCAAGTATATATATAGCTTTCCTCAGCTTCAGAAACTGCAAAGTGCTTTGTGAGCTGTGGTAGTTTTTAGAGTGGATACTTTACGCACTCTTCAGATAAAATCTTGAGTGCTTGTGTGTGTGTGGTTGCAATGGACAAAATTCAGTGACAAGTTGACACTTATTCTATTTCAAAACACCTTTTGACAAAATCACAATTCTTTTTCAGTGCAACAGTTCTGCAAGTTTTTACCAAGTACTCTTTGATAGAGCTCTCCAAGATTTTTTGTTTGGTTTCTTCTCTCTTCTTTTGACATTCCCTCCAATCCAACTTCCATCACCTCCATATCCCTATCTATCCATAAATCTCTGATTCCATTTATTTAAGCGTTTCCAATTTTGAAAAAAACCAAAACATTTAAGCCTGTCATTGCCTCATTTTGCATTTTCTCACTAAGGTATTTGAGATACTGGCTTTGTCCCATCTCTGTAAAAATTCTTCTTTTTCCATCTTCTTTGATAGTTTTCAATCTACCCGTGCTGTGAACACTTCTCACTTCTTTTATGTAATATCATTTTCATTTTGGTTGCCTTTCATTTTGTTAATTTTCTTCGGGGTTTCTTTTCATTACACATTATTTTCTTTCTGAGACAATTCTAAACTGTATATATGTTGTTAGTTTTCTTCCATTTCTGCTTCAGCCTATTAAGCTATTTCTGTGTGCACGTGGCTTTGTCCTTGCCTGTGTTTCAAAAGCTCATCTTTAAGACCAATTTTCTTGGGCAAGGCAGTACACCCACAAGTTTGTCCTTGTCTAGTTATCAAACCATACTCCCAACACGGGCAAGGGATGGACCAGAGGGAAAATAGCTTACAAAGTCTGTCAGGAAATTATGTTGCTGAGAGAGCTATGCTGAGCTATCAGGTAACATCAGGGAAAAGACACATTTTACCTTGGACCATCTCTTGGAGATCAAATGCATCTAAGTAAGTCAAGTCTCACACCGCTCCAAGTTCCCAGAACAATAGTGAATTTGAGCTTGTATTCCCAGTAGGCACACAAACTCACATCTACAATACATATGCAGATATAAACACATCCAGCCACACAGATCACAGACACACAAAGCACTCACATGAGCACAGTATCAGAGGTCTCATCCTGTGCCTCTCTCAGACAGATAAATCAGTACAAGACTTACCCATATGTGTAATACGGATTGCCCCCGCAAGCTGGATGCAGACACTCAGTATCTCCAGCTGCCCCAGGAATCTTGTCTCCACAATTGATATAACCTGGACATATCAGAGTACCCAAGACCAACAGTCCCACTCCAGATGCCCTTTGCTAACACACATGTGCACTGGGCATCCACATAAAAGCACACCCCCATGCTGACACAACACAGGTTCCTCAGGAGTTGTCCTTGACCTCATGGTCCATGCAGCATTTGGTCCTAGATCCTTATTCTCCCAGTCTGCCTCCCCAACAGATACAAACACTCATAGACTCCATAATGCCTCCAGAGTTGGCTTTGGGGCCCACAAATGGCCAACTCCTCCTGTGGTCCTGGTCTTAGAAACTTCTCTCCAGCTCCTAGGCCACTTCACCAGCTGGCCTGGTAGTCTAGTTTGATCTAGCTAGTTATCACACCATTGATAAAGCTTAAACCATCAATCTTTTAGGTTTCTGGAAGACACTCCATCATATAGGTATTATCACTGACATTTCTTAACATTACAGGTCTCAGCAATTTAAGTATATGAGGTCAGTTCCTGTCATTTTCCACGCTGAATAGAGTTTCCATTTCTCTATCCTTTTTTTCTTTATTGAAAATATTCAGAAAGACATAGGAAATAAAAAGTAGATATGGGAGTCTAAGGCAAAAAATGAGACTAAAGATTTAGATATACACATGAGAACTAATCTGACATTCACCAAATTTAAAAAATAAAACCTATAAATATGTAACAAAATCAAACCTATATATATGTAACAAAATCCCAAATACCGTGCCTTTGTATTTATTTCTTCTCCTTTCCTTACTTCTTTTGTTTGCTTCTTTACTAACAGGGAAAGGAACGGGAAGGGAAGGGAAGGGAAGGGAAGGGAAGG